>JAYRBV010038345.1:0-11219 GCA_036023255.1 Mitrocomella polydiademata
TTGGCTCGGGCTTTTATATCTTCTTTTTCTCGTGCCGCCACCAGACGTTATATACACAGGCTTGAGTACGTAGCGTAGGTAGCAGTCCTAATAAAGACCATTAAAGAACCAACATCTTTAAAAATTATTAAAGGGATTTTTAAAAGTCACTACATTTTTCGCTGGCGAACATAGGATTGTGTTCCTATGGGGCGTAACCCTTATATATTGATTCACTAAACAATTTTCCCGAAGATTCGAATCAGTTGTGGATTTTCTGTTTTTAAAATTGCAAGATTGTGCCCAACGGAAAGAGAGCCGTAGTTTCAAAAGGTTAGGATATAACAAGGACTGCTCTAGAATTAAGCTAGTAGGCTTAGGCGGTTAGGATGAAAAAACTCGTTTGCATATCTATGGTCTATACATCTGAATACAGTGGTCACATTTTGGCGACGTCAAATGAAGTGCCGTAAAAAGACGATTCTCGAATTTTTTTAAAACTAAGGAAGAAGTAATGATCGCATGGAATAATTTGGACTGTAGCTAGGTTTCCTATTTTCTCAGTTGAATGATAGCTTTTCAAATACGAAAGTGCCGATTGGTTGTACAACTAAGAAAAGAACACTGGACACAAATAGGCGAGCGACCCCTCTCTACTAATGTCTCGTGCCTTTAAAACTCCCTTTCTAATCTTTAAAGGAGTTCACGCATAATAAGGTAAGAAAAGCTTACAGAACTACACATGTTAGATTACAAAAGGTTTATAGCTCACCCAACATAGCGTGATTACTAGACTGAGTCTCGCTTGAAATCTGACTGGAAAGGTTTTCGTAGGCTGCTACGATGGCTTGATAATGGTGATGCCGCCACATGAAAATATCCGACCAATGCACCAAAAAGTCGCACTGAAAAGCAAAAAAAAAACATTTAAATTAGGGTCACCGTAGACTTGGACAGGTCCGTTTAAAAGAGCGACTAGAGCAGAGCAGCCTAGTACGGCACGGTACGGAAATTCAGATAACTTAGGAACGCGCTCGAGCGACTTGACGTATACCTTGAAAATGGCGAGTGTACATACCACTTTGTCAATAATTGATGACAGACGTCTAATCTTGACATGTCACCATTTAACAAAGCATTCAGAAAAAAAAAAGTTACCTGCAGCGGTAATCGGTTTCGCCAAGTTTTGACAGTCGCTTTCATGTCGTGCAAACTAGTAATCCTCCCAATGTTCGATTGCTGTAAGCCTATGTGCAACTGCGACGCTTCTTGAAGCTCGATAATTTGCTGGGCGGCGCGTAAAATATTGGTATGCATTGCCGATACGATTTGCGGCAGCTTTCGCCATTGTCGGATCGCCTGCGTCGAGGCGGTGTCGACGAGTTTCTCTACGTTACTCAAATTTTGGTCTTCCGGGTGACAGATTGTTAAATAGCCACGATACAGGGTCAACTGGTAAGCCATGGATTCAGGGAAACTTATTTCCACCTAGATAAGAAAGAGTACGTAAGCATCGTTGTAAAATGTTTTTGTGTCAAGTCCAATCAGGAACATACTTGAAAACACATTGATATAGCGTATAGCACACCGTATAGCACACATATTGAGCAACATATGAGTGCCGTATCAATAGCAGACATTTCTCCACTTTTACTTCCTCGTTATTTTTATACGATAAAATATACGAATTTGGCGGTTCTGGAAACAATGAATCGCCCTTACCTGAGTCAAGGCTTCCTTCATCACCTGCCAGTCGGGTATCCTCCAGGCGCTCTCCAGTACGATAAAGGGATTGGATTGAGCCTTGGTCTTGCCGAACTCGATGAGAACATCCCACTGTCCAAGCTCCTTGGAGCATCGCACCCAACGATCTTCCCATAGCTGGTACTCAGACAACAACCTTGGGTCCAGTCTTCCGCTGTTGCTCTGATCACGCGCTTTAACCATGGCACCTTCGTAGGAGGTCTGGGCAAGCTCGAAAAGTCCTTGTTGTTCGTAGGAAAGTGCAGTGATGGTCTCCTGAAATTTAGCTTTGCGTTGCCACAGACCAGCCGCGAGGTCGTCTTCATTTAAGAGTTCGTACATCTCAGCAAGCGAGTCGAATGTCTCTTGAAAAGGTATCTCAGACACTTCATCATCGTATAAGCCTGAAGAACAAAATAAAATTGTTTACAACTATTTGCAGAGGCAAACTAAAACATGTTGCATAAGAAAGTGCAGATACTAACGAAGGGAGCTTTCCGTAATTATTTTACGGAAAGATATACTCATACGTTGTTAAAGGCCCGATAAAACCATTCCAACATTTAGTAATACAAGACACTCCTTGGCATTGATGCTGGATGAGATATTGGACTAGTTTGATTTTGCTGTAACTGCGTACATGTGCTACATTCTAACAAAGAGGTTCATTCGATCACAAATATTCTGCAAATAAATTACTAAAAAAGAAGACCTACCAAAGTCAAGCCAAGGTTGCTGCAGTGGTAGTTGAGGGTTGACCGAAACCATATCATCGCACGCCACCGCCATCCCTTCCAAGATGAGAGCGGCCTGGTGCCACAGATTGTGTGTCTTGCCCAGGTACTTAAGAACGATAGGGCGGATAGGTATAGGCGGTTCACACCTAGACATGCCTTCCACCAGGGTGTTGATGGAGCTGCGGTAACCTTCCATCTGTGCAATGTGGCTGCCGCTGCATAGAAAGGGACCAAGCTCCCCAGACAGGGTAGTGTGATGCCGCTCTTCGAGTAGGTCCCACATCTGTGGGAAGATGTCGACCCATATCTTGTGGGCCAGGATGGTGCTGCGGTGAGATAGCTGCGATACGGAGTGCACAAACGTACCCATGGTGCATTTGCCTAATTGCTTTAAAAAATCGCCCTGGGTTTCAGCCAGTTGGTCGAGTAGGCCCTCATAGTCGTCTTCACTGTCCGAATTGATCTTGACACCAGTGTTGAGCTTCTCCAAAATGTCTTTACTGTCTGTGGCCAAGGCGAAGTACTTCAGATTGGGTACGGAGACCTCCTCTTTAATTGTGATCTCATTGGTCTCCATGGAAACCGGTTCATCTATAGGTTCCGATTTTATTTTGATGGTCGGGTCCAACGCAGGCGGCTTCTCGGTTTTTACTTTGCTGACGGCATCAAGTTCTTCCTTGATTTGTTTCACCAGCTTCGGACCGTCGGGATTCGACGACTGCCGTATGACAGACGTGCACGACGGTAGCCTGCTGTACGTGCTGTTGCAGACCATCTTGCGGTCTACTTGCACGATGTTCAAGAGCAGTTCCAAGCACTGCTTGATCCAGTAGTGGTTTCCCATGTGCTCCCAATTCTGCGTGGAGATGATGTACATGAGACGGTCGTACAGACGTCGGCGGACGCTCTTGCTGAAGATGTCCATGAACTTGACACGAATGCTCGGGTTGACGCTACGCAGACCGGCCAGAAACGCTGATTCCAGTCTAGCCGTGAGTTCGCTTCCCGTGAAGCACTTTTCACTATTAAACAATTATGAAAAAAATATATGCCATGGTGATAACTTTGTATCAAGCAACGCTACTGTGAGAAGCCCTCAATTTCAGATAGGCACATTTTGTTTCTGACATTCTTATGTCTGTAATGAAAAGAACCCGTGAAACACTTTTAAACAGTATCTAATGACTCCAGTAAAAGGTTTTTTCAAACAAAGATTCTTTGAACAGCACCCCATATTGGTCATTTTAGCACGATACACTTTACTGACTAGCTTGTTTTTGTCATGAAATGAACTTGTCGTACTTTAAAATGACCAATATTGAAGCCATAAATACAGGGTTCCTGAAGGATGGATTTAAAAAATACATATATATATATAATTCTGCATACCTGTAAACATAATGGACTATTTCCGAAAATTGCGAGTGGAGTTCGAGGTCGTCGGCGAAACGTTTCTCGAAATTCAACATCATCCGGTAAAGCAGTAACGATTTCTCGCGTAACGAAGGGACATTGTTTTGATTCTGTGGAGTCTGAAAAAAATAAATAAAACTGTGTCCATTACATCAGGTGGTCACCATTTAAAAAAGTCAAAATGGAGGAGTGTGCCTGCCGTATCAAAAAGGAGGAGTATGCCTGCCGTGTCAAAATGGAGGAGTGTGCCTGCCGTATCAAAATGGAGGAGTGTGCCTGCCGTGTCAAAAAGAAAACACTTCTTTCTTAATTTTTTATGGTATTTTAGTTGGTTCAGAAAATTTGAATAAAAGTACCATCAGTAAGAAAAAAAGTTTGACAGCCATATATAAATTAAACTTTGTTTTGGGTATAAAGTAAATCTACCGGTCTGGTTGCCTCTTTGCGAATGGACTGACCTTGTTTACCTTTGAGGCTAGTTCTACTTATATCCACTTTTGAACAGGACGGGCCTGGATACCACGCTTTCCCATAATGTTTCTGATGACACATTTTAGAGAATAAGAAGAGAGCATGGTACGCCAAGCTACAACAGGAAATTATCACTGCACTGCAGGAAAACTTTTTTCTGTCCTGTCTGTCCCGAGTTGAATTCAGCTCAACTTCCCCCCCCCCCCCCCGTGAAATGACCAGACCGAAAGACATTAACCAATCACATTTCAATATAATTTCAAGATCAGCTTGTTATTGTTTCAAGCGAATCAATCAGATCTTTTAACTCCTTTTAACTCCTGTCCCGTTGACGTTAAAAAGAAGACGAAACCGTCGTTAATTTTGATTGATACTCTCTTATAGAATGCACGTCTTACCACTTTGGTACGGACCCATTCGTCGACCATCTTTATCATAGCCTTCAACAATTTAGCTTCCGGTGACTTCTCAATCAACGTCGTTAAGATGGTCAGAAAGACTTTTCGCATGTCACCGTGCATAGCAACCAGCCTCGTTTTCGCCAACTCCAACGAAGTGATCAGCAGGTCGGTCAGACTGCCACTCTCCGCTCCGCTCTGGCCCGACACGTGGTCCTTCTGCATCTTCTGCATGGCTTTCATGAAGTGAATCAAAAACTTGTCCAAGTAATTCGGACTGTGCGCGCATGCGGCTTTGAGCAACATGACGGGGCCGTACAGGGCCGTGCTGGACGAGTTCGTTTCGTAGCTAACCAAGCCCTCGTAAATGCTACTTCCGATGCTGTTGAAAAGGCTCTCCAACTCTTCAACCTTGTTGCCGTGGGGACCAGACTCGATGGGGAACAAACCCAGGAGCTTGCTCAGCAGATTATGGGCACCCTTGGCCACTTTGACATTGCTGCAGTTCATACAGGCTATGATGCCGCGCTGCAGTGTCTTGAACATGGTCAGCAAATCCTGCTTGTTGCGGGTGGTACAGAGCCAGGCCAGAATCTCAAGAGCCATAGTGACGTTGGCAAAGTTTGTGTTGCTGGCCTGGTCTAACAACAGAAACAGCTTGTCCAGCCAGTTGATGCGCAGTTCGGCGTCGGGCCAACAGTAAGGCTTGAGGCATTGTTGCAAGAGTTTGAAACAGCGTTTCGAGAGCGCCTCTCCCGGCGAGTTGCCAGTAGTGGACTGGTCGTTCACTTGACATGACACTCGAAACAAAAAGTTGCAAACTGCATCGTAAACAACCTTCTCGAAGATCGCCTTTAAGCTTTCCAGCTTGTCGGCTGCACTGCGCTAAAAAAAAGAAAGAACACGACAAAAACGTCAATTCTATCCATTATGTCTTTATAAGCTTAAGGCTTGACAATCAAAGGGGTAAAATTTAAACCTCTACAGAAGTTAGATGTTTAAGCCTGAAGCTATTAGGAGAGGTGAGTTCGCTAAAATATTTTCCTCCAAAAGGAGGCGCTTATTCGAGAGGGGAGGCTAATTCTACAGTATGTACCTTAATTATCCCATAAAAGCATGGTTGTACTGGAACAGTAAACGCTTATTCCTCTTACCTGCCCAACTATTGCTTTGGATCGCTTATTGGTCGAACTTCCGTCACTTTGATCCGACGACGTACGTTTGATACCGATAGTAGATGAGGGAGTCTCTCCCCCTCCTTGCTTTTTTAAGCTGGCCCCTACCACATTTGTAGGTGTCTCGACACTCTGTGCATCTGAGTACCTGAAAAGGAGGGGAGATAAAAAAATATAAATAAACATAAAGTAAAGAATTTAAACACTGCGGAAATCAAACTCTTGTTACTCCTTATGAAATATTATACCTTCGTAGACTAAGAATTATGAAACAGTGATAATAGGCTTAGAAATTCCTCTTTTCCCCTCTCTCTCAGTATTGAAAGTTCGTTTTAGTTTCAACTTGAAGGTGTTGGATGGATAGAAGAAAAATAGAAGAATTCAATATTGATGAAATAATTAAATTATTATTGTCCACTCACCTTCTCTTTTCCCATTCGATGATGACTTCGGCAAGATCCACAGCCAGTTTACGGTGTTCGATCGTTGCACTCTGTGTGAATCCCAAACGTTGCATGGAACTAATCATATGCTGCACCAAGTCCATTCGCACAGGGTAGTACACCGTGTGGTGTCGCACTAACAATTGTCTGTAAATAAACAAGACAAAAATTATTGATAAAAACACACTCAACCTTGTTATTAAGTTTACAAATCAAAATTTTAAAAAATGAAATCGCTTCTAGTAATCTTATTTATAATCAAAAACCGTTGTATCTATATTTCAGAATAGCACGTATGAAGGCTTACAAACAAATTCAATGATCCAAAAAGACTACTCAAAAAAAATACTTACAAGACATGAACAAGTTGACTCAGGGTATGACCTTCTTCCACGATGATTTTCTTGGTCCAGTGTGAAAGCATAGCGTAACCATCTTCCATACGGGTGGGCATGACAGGTGTCAAAATGTCAAGACCTTGACGCACGATGGCGCGTGCCTCTTGACCGTGCGCCTTGAGCAACCCGTGAAAGACCTGGATGAATAGTGAAATTTGGAACAGTTTTATAATGGCGATATATGCGTTGTTCTTTTAATCTCGGAAAAATTTCTTATAAAATTGAGAGGTTACGAAAATCCATGCGTACTCCAAATGAAAAAGGAAAAAGGAAACAGTCGCAAAATAAAATTTTCTGATTGGCAACAAAACTGTGGCTACATTATTGGTAAAAATAGCGACTGTAAAGTCACCCATTTCTTTTATGCCAACGCGAATGGCTCTCTATTGAAATATATTGTGATAAGAAGAAGATCGGCTCATTTCAAATCTAATGTTTTCGCGAGGAATCAACATAAACATACCTGTAAAACAAATTTCTTATGTATTGCAAACTTGATGATGATGTGAGCTTGTAAATAGAATCCATGGTACTTGGTGGCCGGATCCACGCACTGTTTGGAGAGGAGGCAAGGCCAGGCGAAGATATACAATCGCTTCAATTTGTTGCCCTGCTTTCTATTGGCCGCATCGTGAATATGGGCGCCGGCATGTTCAACGAGCAATGCCGAAAATTGGAGCAGCAAAATACGAACTGAATCCTAGAAAATAAGAAACGATAGATATTGTATATACGGGATCCCTATTCCTAAATAATAAAACTATTCCTAACTTACCTCGTAGTGACATGATCAAAATCATGATATGAAGACGTCCGAACCATCATCCAGAACGGAAAACCTTTAACGTTCTTCATGAATCATACTCAAGAAACTTTACGTTAAGATTTTAAATTATATAGTTCGCAGGTAATCAAAGGCGCCAATCGAAGAAATGTACAGCTTAAAATGCCGCCATTATTTGTGGCAAAAATCGAGATTAAATCATGGAGTGAAGTCAGTGAATAAGAGTAAAAGACAAAAAAGAAGGACGGTATCGTATTTACCGTTGTGGCGAAAGGTTGTTCTGGGTCAATGATGTTTTCCACAAATACGTGAATGATGTTGGTCGGGATGTCCACCTCCGGTTTGGGCGGTGTTCCAACCAGCTCGTCTGTTTCGCCCTTCTTAAAACTCTCCTCAAACATGGGAATTATGATGTGTTGCAGAACCATGGCTTTGATGTCTTGGTTGAATGTCTGGTCTTGGAAACACTCCACGAACTTGAAGAACACATTGCGTTTCTCCTCCACAGTATAGTCCTAAATAAGACAATTGGGCGCGCCATACTTTATACTAAAACCGCGAAATCTGGATAACCGTTGGCTGCATTTCAGAAAGAAAAAATATTTAGCAACCCTTAAAGTACTACATCGGCTGCATTTGTTTACATCCGAAAAAGTACTGAGACCTAGTATAACCTTTATTAACGCTTTAAAAGACTGCGTATAAGATACAAAATACAAAATGGCAGACATTAGGAGTTGATTGGTGTATTTGACGCCGACCAACTCTTTATGATTGGTGACTTGATTATGGAAAAACCGGTAGCTGGGCTATACCTTGCAAATGTGATGTAGGAAGTTCTTCAAGAAGTGAAAGCACGGTATGGAACGGACCGTGTACACTTTTAACAATTGGAACAGAATCTCCGTCTCCCCAGGCTTGTGAGTCACATATGTCAATAAGCACTTGGCTAACAGCTTGATCTCTCGCCAGTATTCGTTGTTGTTACCGTCCAAGCGTCTCGATTTCTCAAACAGCGGATGGTTGTTCCAGATGCGACGTAGGTGGGTGATCAAGACCGGTTGCTGTGCCAACCACTCTGAATTGAATTTGACCAGCGTGCGGATGATTAGTATACCTTGGAATTGGAGTTGTTGTCGTTTCTGGAGCAATGCCGCCTGTTCCTCTTGCCCCTGGTAACAAAAATACTGGTATGAAAATGACCAAACTTAAATAATGATAGAGGAAGTCAAGTGACTGTTTCGTCTGATACTTTTGTTTTGGAAAGATCAGCTCTGAGAAAAATATAGGCAGAATGAATTGCTACTTGACATCTTCTGATTTTTTGGCTAATAGACTTACAGTAGAAGGAATAATAAAGAGTAATGATCGATAGAAGAAAAGAAATTCTTACCTGTTGTTGTGTTTGAGAGATGTTCGCGATGAAAGTGCTGTTCACCAGCTTGACCGCGCTCCCTTCCAACGCCGTGCGTAGCGCCTTCGTATCTTCGCGCTTCATCACAGAGACGAAAAGGCGGTTGATGAGCGGATCGGCAATGTTCAACAGGAAGTAATCTACCGTGTGCTGCGGATAGTGTAGCAGGAAACTTATTAGAGGCTTCCTGAAGGGCGAGCCAATCTCCAGTACGAGACCCCGCTCGGTCTTGACGGTCAGCGTGATCAGAGGTTCGATGAGTTTTGAGGACGCGGCAGGAACCAAGTGGAACATGTTCATGATGGCGCTGCATATCTTGATCTCCTCCGTGCTGCGTACGGCGGGTTTTACTTGCTGTTGGTTTTCCGTGTTGGCTGTGGTGATGGCAGTGTCCATCCACCTACGGAGGAGGGCTAAGAGTTGCTCGCATAGCTTCTCGTTGAATAGCTCAGGGAATAACTCCATGAAACAGGTCAGTTTCTAAAAATGGATGGCATATAATTAACTTCCAGTTCTAAAGAACACAGCTGAATGCCTTCCTAAAGTCACTCCAAAAGTCCTTCTCAAAATCTTAGCGATCCGTATTTCTTCATAAAAATTACCTAAGTGCTTAATTAAGTGCTTTACCTGTAGAACACTCATGCTCAGACTTCTGTAATCACCCAACATGAGGAGGAGAGGTCTGATATTGACCGACACCAGTTCTTTCACCGATTCCAACGCTCCTCCGGCGATGAATTTCTTCATGTTCTCCTTGCCAGCCTGCATGACCTGGGAATGCGACGAATTGATGGCTTTCACCAACACGTTGAAAATCTTCTCGCGGGCCTGCACTATGTAGTGGCAAGACGTGAGAGCGGCCAGCGCGCTAACGCGTAACTGAACGAACGACGTGACTGACTTGTAGCAGGGGAGTTTCATCAAGGTGTTGTCGTCAGCTTCGCATAATGTGTAAAGCTACAAAGAAAAAGAAAAAAAATGAATATTTCACGAAAACCTAAATGGAGAAGTGTCAAGTGTTTATCCACATTTTTGGTTCGGTGGCCTTAATCCCGCTAGCCTGTACCAGACCGCCCGTGCGGTACAGGCTATAATCCCGCACGCAATCAATATAAGGTCGTAGTGAAGAAGTTCTTTCACAATATTGCGTACCGTATCAATAGAAAAATACACTTCTACTCCCGCTGAAGTTTTAAAAAAGCCTTTGATGAAATCTTTACTTTACCTCAGTGAAAAATACTTTGTGTTCGACAATCGACAAATCCATGGTGAACAAGCGAGGCGTAAGGGACGTGCAGAAGGTGTTTCCATCCATCAGAGCGATCTGTGTGTTGACCGGTTGATGACGTAAGAGGTGCTTCTTGGGAGGAATCATGTCTTCCAGCAATGCCTTATGGGGCTCCATCAGCGCGTGCACGTTCTTCTTGGTCACTTGGGAAAGAACTTGCAGAGATTGGCGAGCCTAACACGATAGAAGGAATTCAAAAATTGGAATGGTGACATTTCGAATTCTGACAGGAAACGTCCTACCTACATTACTATTACAGTGAAGACAGACAAAAAGTGCTACTTTTCGTGGGTACCTGTTTAGGGAATTTCCCGAGCTTTGTCCGAAGTGGCAGATTTTTGTGATCACGATAGCGCGGAGAAATAAAACAAAAATTAATAAAATAATAATAAACCACAAAGGCAGTTTTCCATTTAGCACGTTGAATTTTGCTCAACTGTTATTCAATTTTTTTTTAGAATGAGCAAGCAGAGTGTATAACTTAAAAACGCGCTAATCTTGTCCGCTGAGTTAATTTCCGTGTCTTCGATGAAAATTATTCACCACCCACTCGCTTATTCACAGGGTGGAAACCAGTCTGACGATAGGTAAGAAGGTACGTACTTGCTCGCGGACAGTATGGTTTGGTGATACGACTTCACGAACCATGTTTTGCACGACGATAGAGAAATAGTATTCTCGCGTTGACGCGTGCTCTTCTTTCACCGTGTTGCATTTGCGCAACAGCTCTTCCAAAATCCGCTTGGCCGATTCTACTGCTCCTGACGAGACCTGCAGAGAAGACAGAGTAAGTTTCGTTTTTAATTTATTTTACCGAGTGACCCATAATAATGAAGTATTTCTCAGGGGAAAATTTGTTGTGGGTCAAGCTGTATGTTGTATTGAACTTTCACTTTTTTTTTATTAAATAAGACAGACCCACCTCGTTCGTAAGATCCATCATGACAAACATAAGGGCGCTTATGAACATTGGTTG
>JAYRBV010038567.1:17952-31065 GCA_036023255.1 Mitrocomella polydiademata
AAATTGTTAGTTTGCCCTATTTGTGTCTGTGACTCAAAAGATTGTTCTGGAAGAAAGGTAAATTGTTAGTTTGCCCTGTTTGTGTCTGTGACTCAAAAGATTGTTCTGGAAGAAAGGTAAATTGTTAGTTTGCCCTATTTGTGTCTGTGACTCAAAAGATTCTTCTGGAAGAAAGGTAAATTGTTAGTTTGCCCTATTTGTGTCTGTGACTCAAAAGATTGTTCTGGAAGAAAGGTAAATTGTTAGTTTGCCCTATTTGTGTCTGTGGTTAATATTCTTTTCCAAAATGCCAACTGAGTTTACAACACCAGGGCAGGGGGAGGGGGTGGTTTGACGTTTAATTCGTTGGAATAGGAAATCATCTAACTAAAGACTAAAAATTAACCAGGCAATCCCTCCCTCCACTCGATATGCTTCTATCCGAGTGCGAGGGCAAGGGCTTGCCTGGCTAACCCAAATTATGCAATTTATAAAAGATGACAACTTCATGCTCAATAAGAGCTTGGACATTCTTTCACACAAAATAATAAACCTGCTGTTTTTATAAAAGGGTTGGGAAATGATGTGGAATAGAGAGGTTTCTTAGCTAACTCGATAAAAATAAATATGTATTTTATTTGCAGGCTACTCTTTTGGTGTTGATGGTTGGTTGCGCGAGAAAACTAACAATGAAGAGGAGTTGAAAAACAAAATTCGATACCACGAAATTATGTCCAAGGATTTGGGCTTTTACGACAACAAAGCCAGCAATGCTATTAATAAGTGGAAGAAAGGCAAAAAAGCGGCTCTTAACGCCATGGCCATTGGTCCAATTCGCGTTGTACCGACCAATGAAACGCACCAAAAGTTAAAGGAGGAGGAAGTGGAGAGTATTGCGTAAATATGGCGCCAAAAAATGAAATCTTTTGTATTGTTAAAAATCTTCGTTTTTTGTAAAAACAAACAGGAATGTCTAACTATAAACGACAAAAATGGCCAAACTTGTGAGTGAAGTGTGCCTGCCTATGGAACCAAGAAAAGAAAATCTCCTGGCTTAAACCCAAACGCATAATAGTCAGACGAATACAAGGCCTACTTTATTTCGATAACAGTAAAGATTTTGTGCATCCGAACAACACCTTTGACATTTCTAGAAAGACAAGTGTATGCATGTAAATAGATAAGCCACAAGAAAGAGGGTTTGATCATGAATGTTTTTTAATAAATTTTTTATGTTTAAGAATATGTTTTTCAAACTGCACGCTGAAATCATTTTTAGAATTTATTTTTACCAGAGTTCTTCATACAGTGCGTCCCAGAAGCAGTTACCTATTTTAATACTAGAGTGCGTTTTGTTCACACAAAATATGAAAAAACGTTAAGCAATCAAATGAAGAGAATCTGTGATGAAACAAGAATTACATAAATTTAAATTTTTAACCACTTTTAATGTAATGTGTTTAGATTGTGTAAATATTAGAAATGTTTCTAACTTTTAATTAGTTTTCCTGGTATGTTTGTACTCAAATGTAAAAATATAATGCGTTTCTCAAAATTATTGTTTATGTTTGTTTTTTCCGCGACCACTTACAGCTTTCCTAACGTTTGTCGTATAGATAAAGTAAAAAATCCCATTGACTTGAAGAATTCTTCTTTTTTTTAGTAGGTATTAGGTAGAGGGAGTCTTTATAAAAAAGACCGAAAATAGTTCTGTTAGAAATCTAACATGATATTTCTTTCATATATTTTGGACATGACTAGCCTGTGCAGCATTGCACCTCCGATCTATTTCTTCTTTTTTCATTGATTCTTTCTTTTAAGTTGGATCATGATTAAAAATAGTACACAAACTAATAAATTCCAGCAACATAAATTCTACAGCGGCAATTCGCTTCAAAAGCGCAGCGGAAGTGTAACGTTTCACAGATTAGTCATGTCTGTCGTTATATATATATATATATATATATCTATAATTATAAAGATATTTTGAAGTTACAGTAAAACCCACCAATAGGAGATCTTCTCAATTTTAGTAAGGAATATGTACCAGTTCGACATAAGGTGGACAACTGAAGGTGTTTTGTTTCAATTTATTTCATTTGATATAGACAGCTTTGAAAAGGGTAAATCAAATTTTGTTAATAAACTAGAAATTAGCAAAGAATATTCAGAGGCAGACGAATGCGTTGATGCATAATTTATGACAACGTGGGCTCGTGTAGCATATAATCAAAAAATCGAATAAAAAGTACTATAAAATAAAATAATACAAGTAGATGTGGTCATCTCAAAATAAGTAATAATCTATACAAAAATATGAATTGCTAGCCGCAATACACCAATCCTATATGTAACGTATTCCCCTCAGACTATAAAAAAAACCAATACGATAATAATACTTTATTGTCACGCATCAAAATTGCTGAACCGGTACCGCGGGTGACTCAAAAAAAGGTAATACCCTTAGATGACTTTTTACCAAAAATATGTAAACTGGTATGCGCGTGTGAATCAAGGGAAAACTAACTTGAATTGTTGCTTGTCATTAAAGGATACTCTTTCAAACTTTTATTCTTCAGGTTACCCGGTACACTCACTTATCCTTTCTAAGAGAGTTCGAATAATTGTTTGAATAACGGGACATTCGATGAGAGGATATCGTCAACTCAACACATAAAAAGAAAAATAATGAAAAATAATGAAACAACTTGAGTACGAAATAAAGTTTTATACTATACTACCAAGATTACCATGGACTTGTATCTGTGTCGATAGCCACACAATTGTAAATGGCATATCTAAAGATAGAATATCTATGTTTTAGTAAACAACAAACATTTCTCCTACCAAAGATTAATTCAGTAAAATACCCTCCGTCTGTGTCAATTCCCCATTCCCATTATACGAGTTTTTGCGAGTTCGCGTAAGTTTAATAAAAAAGAAAGAAACGTCAACTGTCATAATTTGATTTTCGATGTTCTTTTTTGAACATTCGGATATAAAGAAAAGGAATGTTATTTTTTTGTTGCCATGAAAAGTAAGACATCATGACAAAAGAAAAGTTTGTGATATATTATATTATGATATTATATATAGTGATCGCCTGGTATGTTGTTTTTTTCTTGTTTTGCCAAATGTTTTAGCTTTTAACTCTAATTCATGGTTATCACTAAGAGTTGTCCGAGTTGCGAATGCAAAGCATTTCGGTAGTTGTGGCGCGAACTCGTATAATGGGAATGGGGAATTATCACTCTGAACAAAAGATCAACTTTGATAGGTTTTTTGTCTTTGTAACTACTTTGGAGGAATGTTCGCGTTTGAGCCAAACCGCGAAATACTTTTATTTCGCGGAGCCAAAAAAGTAATCTTCGCAGGACAAATTTTCACAGAATCTCCCAATAAAGTGCTGTATTATCAAAGGTACATAAAGTGAACAGTTAATCATGGCGACGAATAAATGGAGGTCTCACGTACAATGTAAAACGATCAAAATACATCTTTGTATCGTCCACAGCGCCAAATGTTTTAATATACGTGACATAAATTTTTTTTTAACTGCTAGGCGAAGTAAACTTACGGTAACTTTCTTAAGGTAAGTCACGTGTACGTAAGGAGAAAAACGTAAGAAAATAAAAAGCATACCTCAATTTTTCCTTGGCTATCTCAGCATTAGTGTATTCCGGCAAAAACAGATTACTTCCGCAAGTGCTTGCACTTGGTAGAGTGCTGTTGGATCCACCTTCCGATGAAGACCGAAAAACGATGAATGGACTCGGTAGACGTTTTCTTCCGGTGATAAATCGTAAGAAACGACTTCTTTCGTCGTCTGTGAAGCTAGATAGTGCGGACCACATGTGAACAACACTCTGCGATGATTGAGATAACCTATCGCCATATCGACCTGTAACATATAAGGATAGTTGGGTGGTCAAAACTTGTATAAAAAGAAACGTTTACGATTCACCTTACAAACACAAACAAATATATCAGACATAAAAAGTTCTTAAACGTCAGATATGACAAAATTGATAATGACGATGAAAACTGCTAAATAGATCAATATTTATCAGAGTGCAAAATTTAGTTTTTCAACCTTCACAAGTAAAAAATTTGAAAAACCAGCAATGTGATGAATTTAATGTTGCAAATACTGAGTTTGGACTTATTCGAAATTCAAAATAATTCATGTAAAATGTCTGAGAATAAAAATCCCAAATACATACAGGTCCCATGAAAAAGGCGACACGTGAATCAACTTACAATTCGCTTTCAGTTCAGCTATAGAGATGGTTGGGCTACCACATACACCTCTCTCTAATCGATTCCACGTTAAACATGACAAGACGGGCTCCGGAAGAACGGTTAAAATACCATCACGCAAAGCTTGAACCTAAAAATATCAACTTTAGGGTTTGAAACAATTTAGAGATAGGGAGGCAGATAAGAAACACACTTTCTGCAACATAAGCTACAATAAAATGTCATTTCAAAATTCATAAGATTTTGTTGGGCAGGGGCAGGGGCAGGGGCAGGGGGATAAATGAACAGGTACCTTTTGTAACCTATCGCACTTCTTTGACAAGACAAGACTTTTGCAGAGCGTCCCTTTGAAACCCCATTAAAACCTTCCGCCTACGAGGACCATTTATTTGAAGCAGTAGGACGTGAAAAGACTTTTTAATCTTCCACAAATACTTAGAAAAATAAGCCAGAGTTTTTAACGAAGCCCACTAATATTAATAAAATATTTGTTTTGTATTTTGTATATTTTAAAACAGGACTCGCTTGGAAAGCAGTACAATTAAGATACTGAAGTGACTTCCTGTATAAATATTTCAAATAAATAAATATTTCAAATAAATAAATTAATAAAATAAATAAATTAAGAAGTCACCATTAAAACGAAATACCATGTTACCTGTTTAGCACTCTCCATCATTCTTGCTTTCCGTACCATGGTGGAATACTTTGCACGATCTTTACATTGCACGGTAATCTCTGAACCGTTGGGGAGGAGATCAAGCTCCGTTTGATCACTGAGATTTGTGGAATAAGTTTGCTCGATGTTTAGTGCTTTGTATGCGTCATCTTCTAGGTTATCGAGACCATCTATAGAAAGAAAATCGGTTTGTATCAGCTGGAGAAACAAAGCATAGTTTAGCATGGCATATAAAGAAAATATCACATCCTATACACCTTTCTCGAGATTATCATTTTCACGTCTAACCTCTTTTTCATGTTAAGATTGTCATGACAATCGACCCTCAGGTGAATTTCTACGCAGTCTTAATAATTGTATTCTTACTCTTGGGGTTGTCATGACAAATATTCATGAAATGTATTTAAAACCAAATCGATGTCGTTAAAAAAGCCCGGATTTCACTTGAGCGCACTCGAAACGCCATCATTTATGAAACTATAAAGAGCCTAGTGTCACCCTTTAATCTGATTGGTGCAACGGTGTCACCCTTTAATCTGATTGGTGCAACGGTGTCACCCTTTAATCTGATTGGTGCAACGGCGATTCAAATTGAATTCTATCAGAGGTGAACACATTTTCATCGCCAGCTAATGCAATCATTACGCAATATTACAATCGGCCTTTACGATTTCTCTTAAAATATCGACGTTTGTTTTAATATCAGAAAAAACCGAACAGAGAAAAAATACCACTACCCTTTTAGAACCTGCTACAAATATTATTATAAAATACTTATTACCGATGTTCTTCACAGCCGCTTCATCGATTTGTAGATAATCGTCTTTCCAAGTGACCTCTTCACCAACTAACAACTTCCATATGAAAGGGGGTAAGGCCAATGGAACCGTTTCCCCAGTCCGAAAGCAAGCACCAAACAGTTGGCCCAGCCTATAGCCAAATAAAAGGGAAACGGTAATACGAAAAGACAGTGTGATGTTTGTACCCAAATTAATTTATCAATGTTAAAAAGGAACTTAATAAATCTATTTCTTTACATAAGAGAGTAAGTGAACTTGCATAACATTACCATTTATAAAGAGGAAATTGTTTACAGTTTGGATTTAATGTGTAGCAATCCAAAAAATCACCCATGCGCGTCCTTTGGTTTGGTGTACGGATGAACAACGGCAAACAAGCGTCACAGTCCGGCGACGTCGGGCAGAGTTCTTCCGACATTTCCGTCAAACTGTCACGAAAACCACCGCCTTGGTCGATAATTCCTTCGCCGTGAAATTTGACTTCCCACCATTGACTGTAAGCTTTCTTACTCCATCTGAAACAGGACAAACAAGCAAACTTAAATATTCCAACTTTTTATTTACCCATTATTTACATCATCGTAAACTCTATCGTGGCTTGGATCCATTTTGTTTACGTTTGTTCTTTTATCGTCAAACATCTCTTAAAATTGGAGTATAAACACCAAAGATGCCTTACATTAACCAAGCTCGTAAATTTACTAAATACAACTAATGAACTATTATTATTACTCTCTAAGGTTTAAAAATATCTCGAAATTTACCTGTAATGGAGATCCTTGTTCTTCAAGGAGGAGTGAATTTGCACGAAGACAGTCGACGGTTCACCGTGTTTATGTCTCTCGTTTACCGGTACTCTCCGGTCCACACTAATGATGGGCATGCCGCTTGAAGGTGCCGACCGTTCGGTACTTCGCAACATTTCCTTGACAAAATTATGTCGCTTTTTGGAGAGTGGTAAAAGAAATCGACAGCGAGGCAGTATAGTCTCTGGATGGTACCTTAAATTATGAATATAATAATATATGTCATGATTTTCCTTGTGTTTTCATCTTGGTGAGGAGAGGGCAGTGTAAATAGCTTTTAGTGGAATTAAGCAAAACAAAATGACAAACCTGTTTGATAGAAGGGGTGCCGTATCCTTTTTTTCCTTTAATTTTTCTTGAGTTTGTCCTTCCGACTGGCTTCTAATTTTCGTGGAACTCACTCGTAATCTTTTCAAAATGGTGTCCGCTTTTTGGACGAATTTGGAAAAATTCGAAAGATCGTTAGATGTACCTCTCAAATAACCCATTCCTTTCTTCTTAAGGGACTTTAACTCATTCCTCAATCTAAAAATAATTTGTTTTATTTTTATGAAACTATAAGTTTTATAAAACAATAGAAATCAAAACAAACCCAGTAGCATATTTTCTAAGTAAATAAATAAATTTGAATAATTAATTACCTGGAATCAAGTGTCAATAATTGTT
Source organism: Mitrocomella polydiademata (assembly GCA_036023255.1). Lineage (NCBI taxonomy): Eukaryota > Metazoa > Cnidaria > Hydrozoa > Leptothecata > Mitrocomidae > Mitrocomella > Mitrocomella polydiademata. The sequence continues at coordinate 25,143 of JAYRBV010038567.1, forward strand.
CGAGCATACTTAGAATTTCTTTCTTCTCTAATAATTGATTTTCTCTTTCGCCATTTATTCGATCACGTTTGGTAAGAAGCGCTTGTCTTTGTTGCTTTCTTTCAGTGATCAGTTGTTGCGAGGAGGCTAATTGTCTATCAGAGCCACCTTCGAGGTGAACATCCACGAGTAGCCTTTGCTGCTCGTCTATTAGATCCACCTGGAAATATGGTTGGGGACGCTTATTAATTTTCGTGTTTTTTTCGACCTCACCGGAGCTTATTAAGACCTCCATTAATTTCAGACAATTGAAGTGCTTTACTTTTTTGTATGTACAAAAAAAGGATTTTTCCTGTGTTTTATGCAAGGCAAGGAAGAAAAGTCAACACTTTATGGCTTCATATCCTTTATTATCTTCGAAAATCTCCATTTTTTTCAACTTCTCCACTATTTTTTGTTTCCCCTCTTTAGTAAAATTCCGACCCGACGTAAAATAAATTGAATTTCAAAGGCTGGTACTAAAACTTCAAGACACCCTCCCTGTACAACAAACGGCTGGATATTGTATGTATGTACCTGCTGATTAAGAAGTTTGACTTGTTCTTTGAACTGTTCATCAATACTATCAATGAGTCGTACTTTCTTTACCAGGATTAATTGTTGTTGGTGTACATTACCTAACTCAAAAGCAATCATTGATTCTACTTCTTTCAACAATTCTATCAAAGAAAGAAGAACAATTAAACAGCTAAGTACACCAGAAAGATTCTTTTGTTTCCTTATTCCAGGCTTGTGTAATGACCGTAAAATCCCGCCCAATCTAACTAATTTGGTCAAACCATTTCATTCGTTTTAATTAGAGAGATATGGGTATGAAAATAGAACAGATTGGTGTCTATGAACACAAAAAATATAGCATGGCAAAGTAGGAAATTTAAGATGCACTGAATTTATAAACTTCATCGTGTGGAGCTGTTACAGAGTGGTTAAGACGCTAGGCTTGGCTCGTAATCTCCTGGATGGGAGTTTGAGACATCAATCGGTCACAGTGATGAGGATAATCTCTCATTGCTAAATTGCCATATGTTCCATAGGTTCTGTTGTAGGGATTTGCAACGTAAACAGGACCCTCACTGATTAAAGTCTACTTAGAACTGAAATGCTATCCTGGGTAGACATTCGTGAATTATAATAATAACAACTATCTTCCTACCTTCATCTTCAGGTGAAGCTGCCTCTTGATAAATAACTTCTTCACTTTCTTCGTCATTCGGAGCTGTTATTGGTTTTTCATTTTGAGCTTCAACGACATTGAGCTGACTATCCGATGGTTGAAATGATAGATCCGAAAATGATACCAAGGGGTATTTGATCTAAAGATGTTGCAAATTTGAAGGAAAAACTATTGAGCTTGATCAAGTAAAAATAAATCATCTAAGGTATCGACACAAATTAAGCCGGTACATATAAAGACGCACCTTAAAAGGGTTGTCAAACTGGTCCCTCTTCACAGATGGACCGACCAACACATCCAAAACAGAATCAAGGACCTTGACAACTCTTTGCAGTCCAATTGCCCGTGAACAAAGTAAGGAGGAATCAATGGAGGATAGAGAGGGAAACTTTATCAGCTTTGATTGATCAAACATTTCTGGAGTCAGTTCCTTTGGAATATTACAACGCTGGAAAAAAAAAAAGTTTTTTAAGTAGAAATATTCCAGTCAGATCAAATTCAATAACATTATAATGAGCAACATGCGTTATCTGGAGTTTTGGTGAATACCCTAATATGGTAGTGATAAAGCTTCATCCATGCCCCCACCCTCACAGCCCTCACAGCTGTTAAATACTAAAAAATACAATCTGTAGACTAACTATACAGACGGTTTTAACATACCATAGCTTGGTTTTCACCACTTTTACTTAAAAGTATCAAGTATGAGATGAGATTCAAATCATGTTTCTTGGTCCATTTTGTATTGGCAACTGTTGACAACCTTTCAGCAGTACGGATATCAGTCTTAACATCGACATATTGTTTAGATTTAACCTTCTTAGATACCATTGTTTCTTTTTTTCTCACACTACAGCTGGGAGGAGTGGTATTTTCAATCCGGCATTCTGAAGGATTAACTAATTCTTCAGCATTCTTCATAGTGGAATCCACTGCGTCGCTTACTTTACCAACAAGTTCATTCAATAAGGTCTCGACATCTTTAAAGATGATACCTTCTGTTCTATTATTAGAACTCTGGGGTGCAACCTTTTCAATCTCGGTGTCCCTTTTTTTAGTCATGCAACTATTTTGGGATTTTTCACTCTGGTCAGACTTCTTACTTGTTTTGAATACAAGTGTATCTGGAAACTTATTCAAATTTGGCTGCACAATTTCGATACCTTTCAATTGAAAACATTTGTCTTTGCGTTCAGCAGTCGTAGTACAAACTGAATAGTAACACTCCAAAACATTTTCCCAGAGTTTGTCAGAACATAAATGTGTCCAAATGTCTTTAGAAACTTTACCATTCACATCATAATCATGATCACTGTACTCGATAATTTCTTTCTTTATAGCTCCCTTGGTAGAAGTACTTGTACTTAAAGTGTTGTTAACTTCTCTTTGGTGGAGTAAGGAAGAAATGGTTCCAGTTAAACTTTCAGTGCTACCGCTATGGGGTGATGACTGTGTAGAGCTTAATCTTGGACCGGTAAATCCATTCCCTTGGTCTCGTAGAGACGTCCGCAGCTGACTCATTGAAGCGTTTGGGGAGTTTCCTAATTGATCCAAGAGCTCTTGAGAGTCTGAGGCAGCCATCAAAAATTCTTGTATCGTCATTAAGTGTGCTGAAGAGCCATCAGAACTCCTAGATGTCTGGGATTGTCTCAGAGCTGTTAGAAAAGGAGAATTTACTCCTTCAGAAGAAGCTATATTTGAAGCTGTAGCGCTTGTTTCATTTGTGGAGTTGTTAAATTGATTCATAACTCCTTTGCATTCCAATATTTTTTTATAATGTTTATAGTTGTTAATTTGATTTTGTTCAGGTACATAACAAAAGGCTGGAGGTATACTGTTGTCATTCGCTAATGAATCTATGGGAAAACAGTAAAATATGTAAAACATTTGAGAAATGTTGACAGTACTCTTTTTAATAACACACAAACAGTCTTGTTGAGCACTTACCTAATGCATGTTGTATTGCTCTGAGTCTAGCAAGTTTTCTTTTAGCTTGGCTTGAACTGACAGGAAAATTCACACTGGGAAAGATCATTTTCTAAGAGATAGAAAAGCATGAAAACTTTTTAATACATACTTGATAATTAATGGGGAAACAGGATCTCAAAAAAAATGTTATATGAGCTGTGTAGACTATGTACCTCTTTGATGTTACATACTATACTGAGCGAATATATGTACAAATCTTAAATGTTTTCTACCTTGGGTTTCTTTTTTCTTGTTTTGATGGGAAAACATACAAATGGTATCAGACCAGTCTTCAATTTTGATTTCTCACTGTTATCAAGACGAGTCAATGGAGTAAAGCATACATCACTAAGTACTGTTTTCACCCCTTCTTGGTGAGACACTCTTTCCAATTTAATAAGCTACAAAACAAAGTATAGCGAAAAGAATAAAACACAACATTTCAAAAGTAAGAACAAATTTGAGTAATTGAAATTGTATGACTTTAAAGACAATCTGGGATAAAAAGTTTCATTTCAGATTAAAATTTTGAGACGAGGTATAGATTTCGATTGCAAAAAGCTATTTTTTGATAAATTGTACATAAAGGGGGCATACGATTGCTGGTAACTCAGGGGTACAAAAGAATAGGAGAATACTAAGTGTTTTTGAATGACAAAGGAGTATATATGATATTTTTCTTATGACAGCATTTTTTCTAAAGTTTTTACAAATATTCAATTGTAAAACAATTATATTCATGTCAAGTTGACGAACCTGATTTTATAAAAGTAGTAATGATAAGAAAAATTCTGTAAACACACAAACCTTTGTTCCTACAGGTGCAACCAAAAACCCACCAACTTTTAAGAATTGCAAAAAGAAAGTTACAGTGCCTTGTGGACAGGCTCCACCACAATACAGCCTAAATGTAACAAAAATTTACAAAATCATCTTGAAAATGCTTGATTTCCACAGTCGTATTTTTAAGTATTTTTTGAACAAGATTAACATGATAAATTTGAAGATCAGATCAGATCGAATAATAATACCTGTATATACTGCAAAAAATGTATAAAATTAATACAGTATATACCTATCGTATTTCATTTGGGTTGGATCTAAGCAAAATCCATTTCCCGGTATAAGCAAAGGTGGACAAACTTCAGAGACATCAGAAGGCCCATTGGCAAGAAAGTCTTTGACTCGTTCATGTGAAAATTCTACTAAATCTTCATGTAGTTCTATTCCATGATTAATTCCATGGGATTTAATGAGGTAGCCAATCAAGCACGAAAAGTATCCAGTACCACTACCAATATTCAAAAACGACATCCCTACAATAGAAATTGATGAATTTTTAAAAAACTTTTAAAACTGCTTTTTTTGTCTTCCATTTTCTAAGATCCTCAATTTTTACTTTAGTTATTTTATGAAATAAACAATTACAATACAACGGCACTTCATCCAGAGTTTTCTTGGGGTACCATTTTTAATTAAGTAAAATCCGCGTAGAGGCAGTGATAGAGACAACATTTTGGAAAATACAATTTTGTAAGAAATGAAAAGCATTTTGTCTCCTATAAACAACAAGTTTTATTATGAACAAACGACATTAGCTATTAGACATTATATTTGTTTTTGTTAATTTTGTTTTGTTAATCAAACCGGTATACCAGTATCAAAAACCTTGATTAGAAGAATTTTTTTGGTTTGGAAAAAGTAAGGAATAAAAAGAACCTGGTTCTAGTTCCAAATCTTCTAAGATTGTTGCATAAATATGGGGTGCTGACATGTGCAAATGTGGAGATCCTCTTATGGGAGCATCAGTAAAGGCTTCTGAAAATAGCTCTTTGGAGACAAAGGCAGCACGACTAACACATCTAAATGCATTTTCAACTTCTTTTGATTGAATGATTGCTAAGCGAGTGAACTTATCCACCATTTCCTGATTTTCCTTGTTTAAAGACTGCCATGTTGTCATTTTTCTCAAATTATGTACAAAAACATCTATCTGAATTGAGTTTAATAGGTATCTAAAAATAAATTGAATAATTGATTTAAAACCCTATTTACCCCCAGGAAACTGTTTGTTAGTCTAAAATGTTTTATTGTCTATAAAACTTGTATATACCCCTTGAAACTCTTAGAACTTGCTTAGAGCACAAAAATGTTTGTATGTCCTTTCTCAAAAAAATTCTTCTAAAAGCTGTCATCATGGGGTATAGTAAGATGAGATACCATCCCCCTAATCAAACTCACAAAGTGGAGGGTTGGGTCTAGTTGTAGACTCTTTGAGGGGCTAAGCGGTATATATATCGATTGGGTGATAGATAGATATCTAGAGCCAATTCCAAGTTTTCTATCACCAGACTCAAAGGATATAAGTCCGGTCGCAAACTAACATATTATATACAGTAACTTTATGGTGCATATGAAATCTACATCTGAAATCAACATCTGAAATCGATGCTCTTGTTTGATAAAATCGTAAAAACATCAGCAAAATGTGATTCAAATAAATCACACCTCCTTAGATAAATGAAACAAAGTTTTGCATCTGTACAGTATTGATTAAAAAAACAAGATAGAATTTTTCCTGGGTCTAAGACAAGGATCAAAATAAGGTTTATTAATTTTTTTGGAGGTGCTTTGCGGGGGTCACAATGTAACATGATTGGCATTCTTATAAATGATTTATTAACATTTCATATTAATTTGATAGGAACAAGGAAGATATTAGAACAATAGCAACCGTGAATG
>JAYRBV010038568.1:3196-19174 GCA_036023255.1 Mitrocomella polydiademata
CAACATTTATTCAAATTTTTATCAAAACCGATAAGATTTGTTGCTTGATCTTACAACAAATACCAAATTATGTAAAGCAGAGGTGAATGCAGTACGGTGACTATATTTGGAGTTTCCTTCAAATATTAGTCTTTCCTTAAAAATATTGAATGCTCTTACCTTCGAGCTCCACTATTTTTGCATCCAAACATCATCATCGATTTTAATGCATTCCAGTTCTTTAGTATGAATGTGAGTGAAATTTTTGAAAATTTAGGAGGTTCTTGTTCATGTTCCATTGGTGGTGGTTGATTAGTGGTCTTACCACGATTTGTTGAAGCAAGTCTTTGTTTAGCTGATCCTCCACTTGATGACATTCGGTTAGGAACATACTGCTCTTGTTCACTTGCTTGTCTCGCTACTGTTTGTACCAGGAACAATAGAATGTGATGACCCCTATGCATACAAAGGAAAATATATGAAGTTAGTAAGACTCGATTCGTTTTGAAAGTATTGGTGGGGAAAGAATGGTTTCAACTAGAGTTGGAATTTAAAAATTCTGATCTAGCGTTCGGAAAGAGTACAACATTGAACTCAACTAACGCAAATTCTGACTGTCTGGCAATCGCATCGAAAGATATTTTCCGGTAAGGCGGACACACGTTTCATTGTATTAGTATATAACTACTTATTCCCAATGTAGGTGAACAATTTAAAAGTGCAAAAGGTAAAACAAACAAAAAATGAACAATTAAAATGATTAACCCTTTATTCGGTCTTGTACAAAGATCCGTTTCTTCTACCATTTTGTAGAGTAACTCTTTTCTTTTCTCCTGATCACCGGAAACTAACGCTTTACAAGGACATTTCTCCCAACAATCACAGTATGCGGTCGGTGACGTTCTTTTCAACCTGTGAAAGAATAAAATATGACGCATTCTCAATCTTTCAGGTTGTTTATTAAAATTCTACAAGAGTGTGTCTTTGAAAGCGTGAAGACTCCACTGCAACCCAGCAATAACGCAATAAAATTCTACAAGAGTGTGTCTTTGAAAGCGCGAAGACTCCACTGCAATCCAGCAATAACGCAATAAAATTCTACAAGAGAGTGTCTTTGAAAGCGTGAAGACTCCACTGCAATCCAGCAATAACGCAATAAAATTCTACAAGAGTGTGTCTTTGAAAGCGTGAAGACTCCACTGCAACCCAGCAATAACGCAATAAAATTCTACAAGAGTGTGTCTTTGAAAGCGCGAAGACTCCACTGCAATCCAGCAATAACGCAATAAAATTCTACAAGAGAGTGTCTTTGAAAGCGTGAAGACTCCACTGCAATCCAGCAATAACGCAATAAAATCCTACAAGAGAGTGTCTTTGAAAGCGTCAAGACTCCACTGCAATCCAGCAATAACGCAATAAAAGTTAGACAAAATATGTCGAGTATTAGGAAAAGAGTCACGAAATTAACTAATACGTAAGGAAGATAGAATTCATCATTATGTCTAACACCTTAGATTGAGCCCTTAGTTTTTAGGGAATTTCAACTTTCTATCTCCGTAGAAATAAGCTACTAAACACTTGGGGTTTTTTATTTCAATAATTGTCAGGAACTTTAGATATCGATAGTAAATCATTTAAGACACACGTATAACCATCAAGATACTTGTAAAGAAATCTACCAAAATCTGGGAAAAACCCTAACAGTCTACAGACAACTTTGTAAAAAACAATCTTTACAGGTCCTTACTTGCATTCGTGCCCAATATGACAGACTTGTGCACATTCTGTACAGCAACATAGTGGACCAACTAGACCGCACGTTTTGCATTCAAATATATCTTGGTTGATGTGTTTTGTACCGGTCCAAGTGAAAGAACATGTATCATTACGACACAGCATATGCAAAGGTGACATATCCAAATCACAACCATCAGGGTAGATCATGGACATGAATTCTTCTATGTTTTGCACACCAGTTTCATCATTAGTAGAGATGGAAGCTGCTGCATTGTAAAGTTTCAAAGCAGCTGGATAAGCACGAATACGAACGGCAGTCATATAGGGTGTGTATCCATATGCATCTCTAAAGTAATAAAACGTCTTCATTTAGTGCGGGGTACTTCTTCATTGCTATAAACAAACCTGTATTCTTTATAGAAATTAAACATTTTTAAAAGGCCTTTCTTAATAAATTTGACTCACTTTTCTGATAACAGTTGAACAAGATGGTTTTTCAATACTGGTGCGTTAAGAATTGTGTCAAGACAATTCATACTGTCAAAAGGTGTCCATAACTGCTCTTCAAACGAGTCATCATTTTTATCTACGAAAGAAACATTGTGAGGGTGAAATAACATTTGGAACTCTATTCCGGTGAATGATTTGTCTCGTGAAATGAAATGGTAACATCTATTTTAAAACATTAAAACTACTCAGTAATATAAAATGTATGTGCTCCAAAACATTCAAAATTCAAAACTAAGGATTACGAAGAGGGTATCTCAAAACATCTTCTAACAGAATTCTTACCATTTTTCCTGTTGGAGCTGCCATAGGAATTTGATTCTACTGACCGTGTCGATTTAGGACCAGAAGGTTGACACATATATACACATAGCTGAAGTATGTTCCTATTACCATCACATTTACTGCTGGTAATTTTCTTCAAATAATCTACGGAAAGAATTTCATCTATTGAAAAACAACTTTTAGGTAACTATATAAAAAAATATTGCATTGCAACATATTATCATCTTTATCATCATCAGAATTGAATTGAAGTTTCAAAACAAACTTATACCTGGGTTGCTTTCAGCTAACTCTAATATTTTTTTCAACGAATCGATATCAGCGTCCATGATACTTTGTACCAACTTGTTTTCTTCGATAACCATTACTGTCAACGCAAGCTGAGATTTGCTTTTAACAGATCCCGTTGTATTTCTCTTCCGCCCTGTTGCCAGACAGGTGACCGGAGACAAATTGATCCAGACAGGATTTTGAATACCACCAACATTATCTTTAACCAAAGGATATAGACAATTGTTGGGATCCCGTAAAAGAACGATTGATTTCTAAATTATTTGATATTCTGCATAGTTATATGAATAGAGGTTGTAAGATTTGTTGGTCACGTAAAAAATAAATAAATAAATAAATAATTGTTGGATTAAGGAACAAACACAAATATAGGAAAATAAACAAAAAAGGGATATATAATATAAAGTGTACTGTAATGATGGAAAAAAAAAGAAGCATGGAGTAGAAGCTAAAGATAGCGGAGCTAGCTGGTAGAAATTGGACAAAATCAGGGAAAATAACAGTCAAAAAAAGGAGAAATAATCAAACAAATAAAAACAAGTGCGATAAAATAAATAAATAAATATCTATACGGTATGGCTCAGAATTCGAGCTGTTGCCTTGTCAAGAAATACTTTTTTTTTTAATAAAAATATAACAACAAACTTACAGCATCTGATGGATGCAAACGGATACTAGAAGGGTTCGATCGTGTTAGAAAGTTGGCTGGTTCTGGGTGGATAACTCCACCAGGATTTGGTCTTCCTGAGGCCAGGTTATAAACAGAATAACGTAATCCACTGGAAGACTTTAACACCACATGAATACCTGAAGAATATAGTAGAGGATGAATTAGTTCGTGGTATCAGGAGGGGTTGTAGGCCTCCAAAAAGATATTCGGTATCATGTTCGGCCAAGGACATTAGGTGTCAACTGAAATTGGCACCGTTATTTTCTTGCCGATCAGCCATTTTGTAACACAAAATTTTAAAAGAGCGAAAATGAAAAGAAAAACGAGAAAGATAGTGCCAGAAAAGTGGATAGAGATAGTAAAAGCAGAAGCTTTATAATGTGAGTGATATCCCTACCAGCATTATCAAGTGACATGGTTAAAACTTTGGAGTTTCCAGTAATGAAAAGTTGTTTTGGCACTTTCTGGTAGCATTCAGGCATCTTTGGGGGCGTTGTCCATTTCACAATCTATAAAAAGAAATGATTATAATTTATGGAGTATGTAACCAAAGTCATAAATAAAATACAAATTACGGGTTTCTTAACATTAAGCTTCAACAACCCTATTTTTTATTACATGGTAAAACGAGAAAATCTCAACATCTACATGTAATAGCTTGGAAGCTTTAACCAGGGGTAGATACGTCCATAACTGATACTAATGGAAGCATTTTTAACGTGATTTGGGTATATTTTACAGAACAAAATTTATGCACTGAGTCAATTTTTTTTCATAATTCAAACTCGACTCTAAGGCTTGTTTGTGATAGCTACCAACTTATAGTATGGGTAGGCGCCACCCCACTATCCCTGGCTTTTACACCATTTACCCTAGCTTTCACTTTAAACTGCTGGATGTTTTATAGCAGGTTTTGTGCGACTCAGCCTTTGGATTGAATCCACGACGTACCACTGGACTACCGCCGTTCTCATAAAGTTTACTTAATATTTTATCCACTTGGTAATTATCAAAACTCACACATTTCTTTCATTATTGAAAAACTTACTATCGTAAAATGACAAGGAAATACATATAATTATCTACAAATAGCTATTTGCATTTAGGTATCCCTAAGTGCATGGTAGGGCTCTAGGGTTATGTTTGAGCAAACATAGGGGGTTACATTAAAGAATGCTTAATGAGGAAAAATGTGAAACGATCGTAAAAACACAAATCGGTCGCTACATATTACACAACATAATGACAAGAATAGAAGTCCCTGTAAAGTAAGCCTTAAAAATACAAACAGGAAAGTCTGTTATTAATAATGATCCCATGAAATGAAGTAATTAACGGAAAGAAACATTTATTGAAAACTTCCACGATTTTTTAATCGTTTTCATTATCTATTTAAGATTTAAGGTTACATTTATTCATTTCGGTAGCAAAATTATTTAAAAAAATAAGTTTTAAGCCAAATATTATCGCAGTAAAAGCTACTTATTATTAAGTATTTATAAATATGAAGGAATCAGATGACAATCGAGCTTAGGAAGAAATGCACAACCGACAATCACTGAAAGTAATTTAGTATGAGAACACAGATGATCCCTTTCTACCAAACATTTCGTATAAATAAGAGTGCCTCCCTCCATTTCAAATCATCACATCACCTGTCTACATATTTCATCGAAGTGAACAAGATACAAAAATGAAGATTATCATCGCTTTAGTTGCTTGCATTTCAGGTAAGAATTTCTGTTTCAGGCACACGGAAGTGAGTAAATGTTGTTGTTGTTCTGTGAAATCTTACGTATACTTTGGCATCTTCTTACTTTCTATCTCTAGCAATCTTTGCTCTTGAGATTCCACACATCACTGGAACAACACCACCAGCCGTTGACTGTCCAAACTCCTTGTGCAAAGGAAAGGCCGATGGCAACTACCAGTATAACAAAAACGGTCAAATCAAATACAACTATTTCGTCCAATGTGTTGATGGATTAGTTTACTGTCAAGCTTGTTGGCCTTTTCATTTGGTCTCCCGAGAAGAATGTAATCAATGTCTCTACAACTACAACGGTAAGATTCGAACAATTCTCTAATTTCCTTTCCAGGCCACTAGTGACTATTCAACATTAATCGGAAGGAAGGTAGTAGCATAACTGGTCGCCTACAAAGAATTTCTTTGATTCTATACCTCTAAAACGTCCGAAATGCATATCAAAAAGGAAAAACTCAAGGGACACCAAAAAATATCAAGGACAATAGGTGGAAAGAGTTAATTTTTCAAGAACAATTAAAGAACCAATAAAATTGAAAAACAAATCAAGAAATTGAAGGATTTCTAGGAACAGTGGCTACCCTGTAGTAAAAACAGCTTTCTAAATCCAGTTCTCTTTTCATTCTATTGTAACTTTTTGCTGTATTTATTATTTATTATATGAGAATTTTTTATTCAGACAAATGTGTTACAACCAAGCCATGGTACCCAGCAACCACCTTCCAGTGTCCTGATAAATGTCCCAACCGTGGGCCTCACTTCAGTGGAAACATTGAGGACCCACACAACCCTCACCAATACATTGCTTGCTGGCATGGACAAACTGTTGGGTGTATTGCTTGCTCTAAAGGTTTGACATTCAACGAAAAATGGAACGCTTGCTTGTACGATGGTATCAATGTTACTGAAGCAACCAGTGGCATTACTACCACCACAACAACACGAAGACCTTACAACTTCTTACAACAATCAACACAACCAAGGATCTTACAACCCATATTACCGACAATAAATCACATGGCTTAAAATTGAATGGAAAAAGAAAAAAAAATCGGAAAAAGATAATTCACAATTTGAATACTTTATATAACTTTTCACGTAATATCTTTACTTTCAACTGGCATGATACACTCCAAATATAAACTTAAACCTGGTCTTTCAATCCAATTTTGCAGTAGATGCAAATAATATAAGGATAATTTTACAAAGATTGAAATCTTCAAATGGAAATTCACTAGTGTGTCCTTGTTAAGAATATGAAAACAGAAATAGTTAACAAAACTGTAACTTTTTGAAACAGAAAATAATGTAAACATAATTATCTCTTAAATTTATTATATACCGTAAGGGTTTGTCATAGAAATACCAATAAAAACAAGATTTACCTGTAATTCGTCTTTTCTCCGAATAACACTTTCTTTTAACATTGCATCCACATTTAAATTTTTATGTTCCTTATTTTCATTGGTGAGTGATTTGGATGAGAAATGTACCATAGCATATGCACCGTCTACTTTTAGTACTTCCCCTACTGGGACATGTCGAACATCTTCTACAAAAATCACATCTTGCAAATACCATTCTTCTTCTTTTTCTTCTACATCATCATCATCGTGCTCAACCTGGCTAATTTTCCTTTCTACAAAAAAAGAATAAATAATATCTTTAATCAATACTATCAAACTCCAGGTATTATACGTATTTCACAATAGTACATTGAACTTATAGAAATTACTTTCAACCCTCTATAACAATCAGTACTTTTTAACAAACCAAAAAAGAGCAATTACTTGTTCCGACAATGGGAGAGCTCTTTGGTTCAACATCATCCGCAGCATTTGCCTCTGTTTTAACTTCATCCATTTTTTCAGTGTCTTTTTTCTCCAAAATCTTGAATCTGCATTTTTCTGTGATGCTCCATGCTTTGTCCAGCAATTCACCAACCTTGGGGACTCCATTTACTGTGTTAAATCCAACAGCACCAGGATAGTACAAAGGACAACTACGAATGCACACCTATAAGGGGTTGAAATTAGTTAAAAATGAATTGTTGATATGAGGCTGAATAAAGATCTTTTAATAAACCTAGTACATATTGCACCGAATTGAAACTAATGGCTTAGAATTTCAAAAGATTTAAATTTAGATTTTGTATGCATGCACAGTTGAACCTTGTTTTAGGAAATCCCCCCAAAGTATTGTCTGCGCAACATCCCACCTTGCTCTGCTTCGCGTTTTAAGCGAATTGACGCTGTGGTGGTCTGGCAATACTCTGCTTTTTTATATTCTATCCCCCAAAAAACTGGGGGACTGAGTGCGCATGCGTATATATTTGTAAACAAAACAATGTGCGTAACATCTGCTAATCCGATATTTACATTGGTAGTCTTCAGTCTACTTGCATATAAGAAAGCAATAGTATTGCCTACAGACCCCGCAGCAGGAATTTGCTTTAAAAGCGAAGCAGAGCAAGGTGGGATGTTGCGCAGACAACCAAAGTAGAGATCAACAAGTTTTTCTCCTTTATACCTATTTACTTTCAAATTTGAAACTATCTAGTTACTTTAACAAATACAGTAGATAAAATTAATATGAATTGATAAATCCCTACTAGTGTTCCTGGTTTAATCTGATTGCTTCCTGCAATTGCACTTTTTTTAGCTTTTGTTTTGACTTTATCCAGAATTTTCTTCCGTTGTTCAAATGGAAATACACCCCTATTGAGAAAAAAAAGCGATAAGTTTTCAAAGCAAAGAGCAACACATACTAAAACTTGCGAATTTCCAAACATACAGTAGTAATCTTTATTATCAATAAAAATCATTGTCCATCTCAATTCAATTTGCAATCAATAAGTCGACATAAAGTAAACACGTCACCTACCACCAAAATATTGATTCATTAGATAATTGAACCGCCGAATATAGATCACAGGTAAACAGATTTGTTACGCCCATTCCTTTCAATTCTGGAAAAACTTGCAAAGGATGTTCCAATTTTTGACCCACTGGTACCAAAGTATCATCCAACCAAGTGGCAATCTTTAAAATAATAATGGAGAAAATAATGAGAAACAAGTAGAAACAGTTAAAATTGATTTAAAAGATATTCATTTCTGTACCTTTCCACTCTCAGTGAGAACTGATGCTCGTATGTTCCATGCTGAAACTTTTGTTATTTTTTCATCTTCAGTTAATTTCATATCGCTTGCTCTTCGATGACTGTGGTTGTTTTTCTTATCCAATTCCGGTGAGTTTTCATTCCAGAACCATTGATGTAAATACCCATCTGATGAAACAGCTATCAATTCTGAATGTAGTGAGGCAATCTGTGTAAACTTCAATGAAGTGTCATCCTCCTAGAAATGTAAAATAACATCTACAACTTTAAACAGCAGGTCGAATTAAAGGTTTTATCTTCTAACTTTTAAAAATAACAAGCTTTGGCCCCTTTTTCGATTCAATTTCTAAAAATAATAACAAAAACTTAAATTTCATTCCATGTTAAAAAGTAAATAAGCAGAAACAAATAAAGTACTTACATGACTTTTCCACCATTCAACTTCGCCAAATCGTTGAGTAGTGCTAGCTGATGATTTGAATTTTTCTTCAGACTTTGTTTTTTTTGATGAATTTGCACCTGAAGATTTTTCATTTCGATCAAGAAGCATTCCCCACCATCGATCACGAACACATGATGTTGAAAAGTCTCTGGAAGTTTCATCCCGATTACTTGAGCTGAATAGAGAAAACGAATTGTCAAATCATCAGAAACTCAAAAGTACACTACAGGTTCCATGTTATAGAATCAAAAGAATTGAAAACAAAAAGGAAAAAGAAAAGGAAAAGCTGCTAAATGAAAAATTAAAACAATCTTGAAGTTATTAAAAAAGGTGCACACAAATTTATGATAGACCCCAACATATCTTTCCATGTCGTTTTCCTCAGAATTTTAAATAGTCTAAACATCTTTATTATGCTTTATAAAATCACAATCCACAATAATTGAAAACCAAGTAATCTATGCTATCTTGTACAAGGTGTCCAACACAATTTTCAAAAAAAATCCCAGGACATTTCAAGGACAAAATGAAAAAATATTATTTATACATATTATTTTTCGTGAGATAACAAAAAGAAAGGTGTCAATAAGAGATAACAAAGAAAGGTTTATAAACTTTTAATATACAGCGTGGTTCAGAAAAAATACTGACTTTTGAATTCATATACAAAGAAAGTTTTAATGACTTTCTCTCCACCTGAAATTAAAATTTCTGGGAGACCCATAGTTTCCAAAGGTTAGGGCCGTAGCATGGTCAAAATTATTGGGGGGGAATGTGCCGAGGGTTAAAAATTTATGGAGTGGGTTAAAAAGATAATTAAATATTGAATCATGAAGAAAGCATTACTTGTAAACCTTCCTAAAGTAAATAACAAAATATCATGAACACTGCAGAGAAGAATTCCAGGACATTTCCAGGACAAATCTTCACTTCCAGGACATTTCCAGGACATAAAAAAGATTCCAGTACATTTCCAGTACAAATGGAAATTCCAGGACAGTTAGACACCCTGTTGTAGAGCTCAAAAAAAAGGAAGGAAAATTTATATTTCATCATTAAGTTTCCAGATCATGAGATATAGGAAATGAAATAATGCCAAAATTTGAGAAAACAGAAAATATTTCTTTATTTTAAAGGTAAGATTAGTGCATTATTCAAATATTAGATTACCTAGCAGTTTGAACAGTGGTTCTATTTGTGGTTCTTGATTCCTCTCTGCTGTAGCTAGGATTTACAGAATAGATGATATCTTCGGGGAAAATTGCATCTCTTTGCACAACAAATGGTTCATCACTTGGAATACCAGCTTCAAAAATTGACATCAGATCCTCTAAAAGGATACCATAAAGAGAAATGTTTTAAAATAAAAATTTAATCTGTTTTGAAGAAAAAAATGATTAGTGAATGTAATTTACTCACTCACTCACTCACCTGTATACAAATTAGCTGGAAAAAAACCTTTTATGTCACCTGCACTTTTGGCAGAAACAAGAATACAAGAATGCTTTTTACTTCAGATTAAAGATAATTGATAAATATTTATACCTCCAGGGAAATATGAATCTTGCATGTATGAATCATCATCTGCTTCTTCAGGTTCATCATCGTCACGAGATAAGAGATTATTTACAGCTAAGTTGACATCCAAAGATGTTTTCTGCAATTCACGAATGATTGCTTGTCTTGACTTTCCTTGCAAAACAACTTGGGCCTGAAGAATAAGAGCTGTAGTTTTATTTGTCTGAAGAGTGAATTGAGTAAAATAGAAAACTGGGAATGGAAATTCATGATTTTATTCAAGCAATATTGATTTCAGTTAAAAAAAGCTATGCATATAACAAGAGCGTGTTGTGTTGTTTTAAGGTCTACTAAACAGGCTCAATTCTCGGCTTCCATTCTGTCACTTTCGTTGTGCAAATTATACTGCGAAACAGCATGTTTTGGCGAGTTGACTTTTTAAAAATGTTGGCAGTATTCTGAAAACAAACAGTTAGCCACATTTGATTTTGTTTATAAAACTATAAGTCTCGAATGTGTGCATTCCATTTTCTCCTCGAATAAACATTAATGTGAACTTTAATTTTATTGTACTGTATGTTTCGACATACAAAAGATAGAATGTTTATGTTTACAAAAGCAGTCTGCACCGACGATATGGCTTGCAATTTCTCCTCTTTCTTTATGATAAAGGCTTTCATTTGAAATGTTCTCTTGTGCATGTCGTCAACAATTACTTTAATTGATATTGTGTGTGGAGAAAAATATAGTAGAATATATTATTTTGTTATAAAGAGAGATCTTGTTCCCTTATTACTTCGATTATATTTTTCCCACAGCTTCATAAAACTCGTCCCTATTTTTTTCTCACTTGCAACAATCGCCGTTGTTTATCAGATTATAGAGGAACATGTATTCCGTAGAGTATGAAAATTAGCCCATAGAAACATAGACCTTTAAACTTCTTAAAGTAGTTCTTAAAGCTGTCTACAACGAACTAGAATAGAACTGTATGGATTAACAACATAAAAAGTTGTTCTTGATCTGGTGTCAGCTATCTGCAAATTCTTGGCACAAATCATTCCAAATATTCATTGACACCCTCTAAAAATGTGCATCTAATTCTACTAACTTGTGCTATGAGTTCCTCAGGAACTGCAGATGCTGGTATAACTGCTCGACTACTCAACCATCCAGTGCCTGCTCTTCCACCACGCGCTGCCCTTAGTATTCTTGCTCTTCCTCGAGTGGTTGCCCTCATTGTTAGTGGGTTGCTTACTGATGTAGTATTAGAACCAGTGCTTGCACTGTTCATACTAACCCTGTGAGTTGCCCATCGACTACAAAGGTAAACAACAAATACTGTGAATACTTTAAATTGTTATTTCTAGAATACAGTAAGAGTCAAGTGTTTGAACTTTTCTGTCAAAAGGATGAGAAAAGTACTTCTTGAAACATAGTCGAGGGTAAACATAGCCATATTGATATTTACCATTTGCAGCTTACCAATTATGTCATAAACTCACCCTAATGAACCTGACAAGTTATTTAAACTTTCACCAGAAAGGCTGAATGTATGTTGACTTTGTGGTGTGGATTCTCCTGAAAAAGGGATCAAAAGGAAATATTCAACCAAATTAACAGAAACAACCTATGCTGAGCAGAATTTTCTAAATTTTACCTGTAGAGGAAGGAATATTTGCTGTTGTTGAGGCTGTGGCATTGGTGTTTGCGTTTCTCAATTGCCCACTTGTTGGAGTAGTATTACTGCTTGTTGTAGTTGTGGCTGGAAGGATTTTCTTAATTGTTGACGGATGAGGAGTTTCCTCATCACTACTAAAACAGGAAAAGAAAAATACAGAACAGATGACTTAGATATTTAGGAACAGATATTTAGGCGAAACAAAGCTATTTCGACAGTATTATAAACCAGGGGTTGAAATAAAAATAAGTAGTGAGATGGTCATGAAAGTGGCGCAGGCAAAAAAAAATTGGCATCTTTGCGGGGGGTCTCTAGTTTGGCTTAAACACACACCCCTGAAAAAAAGAATTACAAAATTTGTTGTTAATTATAATCTTAAAAAAAGCCAACTCGCTTTTTCTTTCTTGTATTTATTTGATAGTAACGAGACACATATCATGCAATATAAAGAGGATTATCTAAGAGGATTATCAAAACCAGGTGTCCGTCTATCTACGAAAAATAATAAACATTACGTAACAAGAAGAATTATGTAGAAAGCCTGTTTTATTGTATGCAAGAATAGAAAATACTTCATTCAAATACTTTATCCTTACAACATAATCTTTGACTTGTTAACTAGCGAGCTAATCTTTGAAAAGTTTTGTAAACAAAACGATAATTTTTACAAAGTATAGGCGGTCAGCGGTCATTGACCGCCCCTTATTTCGAGCCCTGATAAACTGCAATATTTACCTATGTTTTGGAGATGAAAAATTTGAAGTTTCAGAATCAACATGATAAGGTACACGGCATACATGACCATCCTAAATTAGAGAAGATATAAAATTATCCAAGAGATTTATTTTGCAGATGCACGCAAAAAACCACAAGAACAAAAACCTAAGAAAAGTTATAAATACATACTCTAAATCATCCTAGTAAAATTTTTATATTTCTTTGATGTACCCAGTACCCAGGGATTTATCTTAGAATTGGACATTATAACATCTTTGAGCTTCAGTTTTGTGTCCCAATAAAATACATGTATTATTGGGAGAAATTATTGCGGATTTCCCAAAATTTCATGGTCAGAGGAACAGTAATATTTATTTTTGCAGAGATTTATTTTCATGGTAGAGTCTAAAAAGAAAAATTTAACAGTAAATTGTTTCAATAACTAGCTAATGGAGTGAAAAAGACACTTACTTGAGTTAAAAATGCAAGATGGTTGGGCCCAATCACACATTGCTTAATTTCGTTTGCCTCAAGTTGTGGTATGGATGATGGCCTGATGAAATACAACACAACAATATCATAAACTTATCTTATGGTTTGACTGGAGTTTTATGAAATTTTAAGAAAAACCTTAACATTTTTTTCAAGTAAAAAAAAGGAAAAGTGCAATAGGAAGAGGAGACATACTGTAGGGTCATAGAACTTCTAATTCTTACAGTGTAAATTCAAACTTCCTAACTTCTAATGAGCAAATAATATTTCTTAAGTGAAATTTTTTTAATTATTTTGTTTGCTATTCAGAAATTAATTAACGAAGGCTCTAAAATGGAAGGGGATAAAATTTTGACACAAAGCATGAAAGTTATTATTGTTTTCTATTGTTTTCTATGCAGAAAGTGACAATTTTTTTGGAGAAAAAAATACCATTCTCTTGTTCCGTCTTTACCATTAACAGCATCTTTCAAACTAAAAATATTTTCAATAAACATACATCATTCATTGTTAGGCTCTAATCTAGAATCAATGATTCTCATGAAAAGGGCAGTGTCTTACAGTGGAGTCACCATGTAATGTTCTGTGTACGTGAACTTCCAAGTGAGAAATAAATTTCAGAAAAAAACAATTTTGTTCTTTCTTTTAAGAATGACGCAGGATTAATGAAGTTTCAAGTGTTACTCCTTTATGCTACGAAGTTTTCTAAAAACAAAATATTTAAAATTGCTCAAAGCCGGTTTTCCTCAGTGAGCCTGTAGTTTTCTGTGTACTCGAAAAATTACATGGTGACGCCACTGTAGCGCTCAAAATAAGGGCTGCTCACTGATCAATCAAAATGGCAAAAATCAGAGGTGACTGGCTAATAAATTTTTCTAGCGGATCAAAATATTTTATACTGTAGTCTTCAGGATATACAAAGGCCGCAAGACATGTTCCTAAGTGAATATAAACTTTCAATTGTTGCATGTTTATTCTTTTAACAAAACATTTTATGTTCTATTCCCAATGTTATTATAATATCATAGACTTATTTGTTTTTGTATTTTCAATACACCTTTCCCAAAACTTATTGCACAATTGATTTATTACGTCAATTCACCGAGATACATGACATGGAGTGTATAGCTTTTTCATTGAAATATAGCTCTTCCAAAGCATGCATTCAACTCTCAAGGGGGCTATCATTTTAGCTACAAAATCAATTGTTATCATTAATTACTTTTAACATAATTGATCACACTTGACCGATATATTGAATTCAACAAAATTATACGCATAATTTAGCAAACTTT
Source organism: Mitrocomella polydiademata (assembly GCA_036023255.1). Taxonomy (NCBI): domain Eukaryota; kingdom Metazoa; phylum Cnidaria; class Hydrozoa; order Leptothecata; family Mitrocomidae; genus Mitrocomella; species Mitrocomella polydiademata. The sequence goes on from JAYRBV010038568.1 coordinate 17,696, forward strand.
AGAGGTACATAAGCTATGAAATCATCCATCACTGTGTAAAATACACTACTTTTTGGAACGAGTTTTCAGCATGAAGTAACATATTAAACAGACATCAATGAGACGCGTGTTGTTTGGAAGATATTAAACTTTTAAATCTTTCTTTAAAAACGCTCTTTCTCTCTTCCTATATTATATTTTTTGTTTATTTTTATTTAAAATTAATGTAATAGATAACAAATAGCTTGACTATATCTTAAAATTTCAAAACTTGAACTCATAGTAATTGATAATTTTCTAAAAAAAAGTAAGACCCTTTCCACAATTTGAAGTGTAGAACAGGCCGTATTTTCGGATGAGCTATATATATTTTTAGGACCTATAATTAAATACCAACAAAAGCATTTTGAATAGACACGATCATAAAAATCTGAAGTTTTCGCTCCATGTCATGTATCTCGGTGGTCAATTCAAATTTCAAAATGTAAAACCGGAAAAAAAATTTGTGTTTCTTTAGAGTGAAAATGGAAATCTGTTTTGTTTAGCCAGAATAGGGTTACAAAAAAAGGTGGTTTCATCATAACGAGGCTGGGTATAGTAAAGTGAAAAGTAAGAGGCTCTTGATAGAAAACGAAAGTGACATAACTTATGAACTAGAAGTCTGATTCTCATTAAAAGAGCTATGTTTTACACAAAATCTTCCATCTTGTAACCCTTTTACCAAAAAAAGAAGGAAATTTCATGATATATTTTGGTAAGGCCGTCTCCAATTGTCCAATGCTACTAGGGCCTAGATTATTATTACCACTACATCACTACATCCCGGACAGGTCCGGGATTTCGCGTGAATTTTTTATACCGCTCCCGAACCAGTCCGGGAAAATACCGCCCTCCCTTTACGCGCCCGTTACGCCCGCTAGAAGTGTCTCATTCGCTTGGAAATTATATCATTTGATACCCAGTAGATTAGGGTAGAGTAGCAAGCCGTTTATACTAATACATTCACGGTATTTTACATCTAAATTGACTAAGAACTTTCCAGATTATTCGTTTCAAAATGGCGTCGGCATCAGACGCTAGCTTGAGAACTGGGTTATGTCTTCAAGAATACAGTTATGATGATATGGGAGTCCATGATGATTATGAAGTAGCTTTTGAAAGACTTGTTTGGTGTTCAAGAGAATGAGAAAGATGGAGAATTGGGTTTTCTGACAGATTAGAGTGCCTCTGAAGATTCTTCCGACGATGATCATGTAAACAATAACAATCCAGCTACTTTACCAAGATATGTCATAAGATTACTCGAGTTGAACCGGGACTTAAATAGTGCCTTAAAACATATTTAGGGGTCTAAAAGTACATTGGCATGTTCAGTCTTTAGGTGCAAATATCTCTCTGAAGATTTTTTTCACTGTTATCGAAAACGGCTTAAAATAGCATTTTTTCACAAAACGGCTGGGATACAGGGTCCACATTAGAAGAAAATGGCTGGTGCGTTAA
>JAYRBV010038679.1:0-10658 GCA_036023255.1 Mitrocomella polydiademata
AATTCACAAATTGTTCACATACCAGTATTGATGAGCCCCATAAAGATTCCTTCGCAAATTTGAGTTTAATCAAAAAAAATTCATAAAACAATTTACGCGGCAAATTGACATTTATCCCGGCAAAAATATTTTCCCGGAACATATTTTTCACGAAAAAATTTGACGGGTAAAACGGGATTTTTGCCCGGCAAATTTGGGGTGATTTTTGAAGATTTTTTCCTGGGCATGCTGGTAACAACTATATATTTGCCAAATAGCCACAAAATCCACCATATTGTAGTTTTTAAGAGTCGTGTGTTTTTAAGGGTTTTTTTACTGGTACTGTAGAATTTAACATATTTCAGTCAAATTCAGTTAAAGAATCTACATTAAATCATTGCTAATAAAACGAGTCTACAAGATGCTCAGCTCCAGGACAAATAAACCACTGCAAAGAAATCATTTCGTGGTAAATGGTAGATATGTTGGACTTTTGCTTGCAATAGAAGTATGATTTATTTACAAACGAGTAATAATAACCCAAAATTCTATTGTATTCCTGTTAATGTTCTTTGGAATGTCTTCGTGAGGGAAGAATTTTGTCCAACCATAGGGGTCTCCTTCATTTGTTGGTTTGACATAAATTGTTTTCAATTTTTCTTCATCATCCTTATCTATTGGGAGTTTCCTTTCACACTCTCCATTAATGATGAGAGAAACAGTGATCTTTGCAAATGTTATCGGCCATTCCAATACGTCATCAAATGGTCCTTTCGTCATTTGTAAGAAGACTGAAACGTGAGTATTTTGTCCATTACCCTCTCCATTCAAATTTACCGCCAATCGTCCTCGGTAGCCGTTCGAAAAGTAAAACGGATCCTAATATGTTGTTTCATTGGTTCTTTCAGATTCCTTGAATTTGGCGCGAAAATCACCAATCTTAAATTTGTAAGCAACTTCTGGAATGGTTACGAAGTTATCCATATTGTTGAATTTTTCATGAAGGTTCTTCACAGTTTTGTCTTGTTGTTTCATATCTAATGAGAGTTGTTTTCTCATCTTGTCTTGTACCTTTACTTCGATTGCAAATTGTTTTATTGTTTCACCTAGTTGCGCTATTTTCGCTTCTTTCTTCTCTACTATTTCCACCTGCTGCGCCAGTTTCTCTTCAAGTTTCGTCACCTTTTCTTCTTGTCTAGCTGTTTCTTCTTTCTGACGTTCCCCTTGTTTGTCAATTTCTTTTTTTTGTCGTTCTTGTTGCTCCATCTGCAGTGTCAAATGGTCATCAATGTCATTTTTCAAATGTTTTGACAATAATCCGTTGTTACCCTATTAATAGAAAATCAGTTGTAATTTTTGCAATGATAAAACCATATGGAAAACTATGTACTTTTTAAATTGCATGATAAAATTATTAAAACATTATTAAAACACCATATATTATAATATAATTGATAAGAAATATATATAAATGCCTGTTAACTCAAAAGTCTGCTATTAAGTTTTTTGGGTCACTCTTTATTTTGGTAACTACATGATACTTTTGTATTCTCTCCTAACTAAGATTAATTGATTGCTTTCCACTGAAAGAAGAATTTATACATACAGGAAGTTTTATGCGTATACTTTAAAAAAAATAATAAATTCATACAATTGATTGTTTTATATCTTATAGTCTATTAGGGGTGTTTATTAGGAATGCTTCTATTAACCACCCCTTTCAAGGGGGAGGGGGGTAAAAGAGGGGGGATGTTTATTTAATATTTCAGATTTTAGGGGGACGTTTATTAGAGGGGGCGTTTAAAAGAAGGGACGTTTATTGGAGAATTTACGGTAGCCTCTTCTTTGTGAAATAATTATCCCGTATAGTCTAGTGCTAGTGTAGTGTTTGTTTTCTCTAACTTTGTGCGAGTTTTATACCTCTATTTCTCTCAATTCACCAACCCATTATTTTATTCAAGAATTTAAATGCAACCTTGAAGTTAATTAGTGTTTGGCTACTCAATCATAGAGGGCTTCTTTCAAAATATTTACAGCAACCACCAAACTGAGAGAAAAATGTAGATTTTGTCTCTACGGAGAAGAGTAGTATTGAATTCCGTAAGCTATGATAGGCATTTGATTAGTCAGTTTAATAAAGCATTTTTAAATGATTGTATATATACCTTTTAATATTGTTGAACCAGCATCAGGTCTTTAACTTTCGGCTTTTGGACTTTATTGACCTCAGTCATGTTGATTCATACTTTTTTTAAATCCATGCCCACAAAGGATTGTTCGTTATATTCTAGTCTTATTCGCAGACCTTGATAAAAACTCCGTTTCGCAATGTATGCAAATCAGACTAGTTATATTCCAGGTTAATCTGATAGAGTTTAAAGAAGTATACCGAAGATATATGTTTAAACTTAATATGATTACATGAGAAAAGTCAGCCCGGCAAAGCGGGGGGGGGGGGGCTTCCGAGAGTTTGAAATCCCGTTATCCCGTTGATAAATAATGGCTAATCCCGGTACACGCCTAAACCCGGCGACCGCGAATTTTCTTTTTTTGCAGAAAAACAAAAACGAAATAGAGGCGGCCGCTTATTTTACCGCGTATTTTTATTTTATTTTCCAAATTCTAGAAAAAAAAATTAAAACCGCTCATTTCGTTTTAGTTTTGCCGCCTTGTTTTTATTTGTTATGCATTTTTTTTATAATTAAAATGTCTTGTCCTTTTCATCCATGGTAGATTTGTGCCTTTTCCTTGAAATGGTTGTTGATGGTGCACGGATCATGATAGGCTTCTTGCCACCTTTTTGACAATTTGTCTTTCTGCATGTTGACCTCATTACAGAGTGACAATGCGGACACTCCCTAGAGAGTCTTTAGCAGTGCACATTCCTTCGCATCAATTACTTTTCGATTTACGATAATTAGTTAGGTACTCAATATTTTTGTTATCAACTTCAGCGCTATTTTGAGGGTTTTTCAAACCCGTGAAGAGTCCCGTGAAAATCATTTTTTGACCCTAACCAAGAAAATAAATCCTCGAGGGAAAATAAATTGTTCTCGACTTATTCTCCCCTGATACACAGCACAGGAAAATATTTTCAAATCCCCTGCAGAGTAAAAGGGTATATTCCCTGGTGATTTACCAGAGGAATTACCGGGATCCCCTTGTACCAGCTCCTGAGATTACTGTAACCTTTTCCAACCTTTAAATCCCCTGGTAATTGATCGGGAAACCCCTCTAATTTCCATTAAAAACTCTTGTATTTCCCTGGTAATTCTTTGGAAAGAAACCCCCTCCAAATTCAATGAGAAGCCCTGTGATTTACCTGCTGATTGATCGAGAAACCCCTCGTTTATAAAAAAACTAATTGACTGGAAAATTCCCTGCTAACACCCATTAAAACCATTCAATTAAAAATTTAAAATAAATAAATAATTATTTAGTCAGTTATTTGTCAGCGTTGACTCGATAGCTCAGCGTAGTTCCTGTTAGCTGCTGCAGTCCACACCACTTTAAGAAATCACATTACATTTCCTACGTGCACCGACTACGAGAGTACGTGTATCTGTCTCACCCGTTAGAAACCCAATGCAATGTGATATTTCAAATTTACCATGTAGTCTATATAATATTACTGAAGTGTGACTATCTATAGCTGACCACGCTTCGTATCTGCGGGTTTTCCTATCCTATCGGTGAAAGTTTGAAGTCAAACCAAGTTCTTGAGAATTAATATAAATATTCAAAAAAGCAAGTAAAATATACACGCATGTCGTGATCAAAACAAAAATAATGGGGGGGGGGCCGTTCACACCCTGTTCTGTGTATGATTTATGGGAAGAAATATAACAAGGTTCTGGTTATTCTTCACTTTTTACCGGTATTCTTGAATCGTCTGGTCAATAGTTGAAGTTTCCTCTCCTAATAACACTTTTCCGGGGGAAGTTGATGTATGCCCTGGTCATTTTGCAAGGGGATTTGAGAATTTTCCCCTGTGGATACGCCGTAAATCATTAACACAGTAGAAATAATGAAGAAAAAAAGAAATCAGACAAGAAATTTACAATGATATTTAAGATTTTTATTTCAAGTAAATAACGCTTCATAATTTCATGATAAAAGCAGGAGAAAATAGTATAGGAAAGAGGGTTCAATTCTAACAACATTTTTCATCGTCAACTAACCTATGTTACTGCGTTACATTATTACTTAGGAATGGAATTTGCTATTGTGCAACTAATACCAAACAAACAAACCTTAGCCGGTCTCTATGAGGAAAAAAAATCGTATTTCGTATTTGTGGGAATCTGAGTTCCATTTGGACGTTGAAAATTGGCGTGTCATGAGAACTATATAAAGAAATATTTGAAAAGCCAAGGAATGATAGTACCCTGCAGAATAGATTCTATATATATAATATAGCAACAGCCAATAAAAATAATTGTAATTTCTTCGAAGGTTTTATATATATAAAAATCATACCTTTTTCATACTTCATAACAAAACATAAAAGTTCGTAAAAATTAGTAACAATGGTAACCAAGACAACGAAAAATGACAACAAACAAAATGAAAAGGAATTTACAAGAATGGAAACATTTTCAAGTTAGGCGAAATTTATCCAGGAAATAATAATGCAATTTCAAGGCTGACTGGAAAGATTTTTTGTGTGAATTTTTACAAAATTGATTTTTTTTTCAAACAGAAGGACGAGCAAATAAGAGATTGTACCAGAAGAAGAGGTACCTATGAAGGTGAGGACAACTACTAAGTGTTTATTACATAAACTAAAAATACAACACCTCAAGAAAAATTTACAATCTTCTCGACATTAATATAATAAAACAGGCAAAAAAAATGTGGAAAGGCTATTTATTTGGTTTATCAATTGTAACAACGGTAATAATAATAATATAAAAAAGTATCATGATATGTACAAAAAATGTTATTACTTGTCAATATACAGTAATAACAAAACTCCATTTTTTCCGTGAGGAAAGTTCCTTTATATTCAGTCAAGGGGTCTGGCCTCCTTGTCGATGCAGCGAACTCCCTGTACGTCCGGTGCGACCTGATAGGAGATGGTCTTTCGCTATACGATTATTTCTTTTTACAAGGCGATTAAAAGGGAAAAGAACGCTAAATCACGCTCGAGCAGAGAGAACAATTTAACAATTCCCTTCACAAGACCATGTTCACACTCACTAGAGTGTTCATTTCTCTTTCTCTGGGCTCGGGACGGGATTGCTGAGTTCTTTTCGCTTTTTATCGTTTAAAAGCTACTTTTTGTCTCTTACCAAGTAAGTAGCATGTGACAGAATTACTGTTAAACCCTCCTATATTGCCATCAATTATAATACTGCAAATGTTAGCATGGTCACTGCTAGAAGTAGTAAGTTCGTTGATAGTATGGTAGAAGAACCTTTACGATTTCCTCTGGTTTGTTCAACCCATAAAAGGGGCTGGTCGTCAACTTCATTTTCACCAGGGCCTTTTGTTTCCGTAGGTAAGCAGTTGTAATCGTTTACATTACAAGGTGTGACGGTTTTGACGCGTTTGGTAGGTTTAGGTATCTCGTTGCCGCCACTTCCAACATTGTTGTTGTCTGTGGTCTCTCCACTTCCACCCACACCACTTCCAAGGCCGCCCTCCGTGGGCGTAATACCTTCACCACTTTCTCCGCTCGAGCCAGGTTTTACACCATTACCACTTCCATCCTCATCTTCGCCACCGCTTGCTCCGCTCGATTCACAATCTACGCAGTTAATTCCATTACCTTCGATGACAGAGTTGATTTGGGCGGTTATACTTTTCAGTTTCTGATCCAAACGGTAGATACCACTGTCAGCGAGTTCATTCTTCAAATGCATCTCTGGGTTAGACTTGAACAATTCGTGTACGCTATCTGAAACCACTGATTTGGTGTAGCTAAAATTGGAAAGGAACGCCATTAGATTTCTACAGAACACCACCTGTCAAACTCAAGTTGAAACAATCTTTTGAACACAATTATAAGATCCAGAAATAATTTTGAACGTTTCTTAAGTTACGTTTGTTTACGTTTAGCGAAACGTTTGTTTGCGTTTAGCAAAACGTTTCTAGAAGAGCAAAGTAAATCGAACAAAATATTAAATAATGAAGACTAAGTTCTTACCCATTAGTATCGTTTCCATTCCAACAGTTAGCATTGTCTTCAGATGCGATTCCAATTTTACAGAGATCTCTTGGTAATAAGAACCAATAATCATTCAGTTCGTGTAATGCCTTCTTCGTTAACGAAAGTAATCTGAAAGAAAAGAAAAAGAAAACCTAGTTAACAACCGTAATATTGATGTTACAATGAAAATTTAATAGTGAGAATGCATCAAGTTAGCTAGGGAACCTGGCTTGTATTTATCTCTGTTTTGCATCGTTCCACACTCAATTTTTGCTACGAGCTTTGTATTTTCCGTAACAATTGAATTCTTCAGTTAGACAGTTAAGTTAGACACTCACTCTGCATTTTAAATTTAGTGAATTTTGTGTAGAGAAAGAGTCAAGAGTTAAGTTTCCTAGCTAGCTGTAAGTTGGAACAAGGTTTTTTTTTTATAAACAACAAGGTGAGACACTTGTAGAAAACATGTTTACAATTTTGTTTGTGAACGGAAACACCACTACAACCTAAGACAACAAAATGTACACGGTGTTTCTTTTAGTCAAGTTGACCTTGGCTAAGGAACGGAACTGAATAGTCGTTTATCATTTCTTCTCCCTCATCTCTTGTACATGATTCAAGTTGGAAGAAAAACCCGCGGGAAAGGAGTTTTAGTGGAAAAGTGTATATGGTCAATAATACACAAAATTACTTTAGTATAAGTGAAAATCTGTTGTTCCATGGGCTGATATCATGCATAGAGCTAAATTCACTAAAACACTTTACGAATTATCTTAAAAAAATATATTTTAAATTATATGATGACATAAAATAAGCAATTGTTAGATAGCAACGAAAGAAATACCATCTCATTCAAACATGGCAATGAAGTACCAATTCAGATTATAACATAAGATCTCTCAAAGAGCACTCTCAAGTAATAATAAGGTTGGAATCAAGAGCATTCAAACCTGTCAGTATCAAGTACTCAGAAGTTTCTTTCGTTCTCTGAAGGGAGCACCATCTTTTTAATGTGGTAAACGTCTGATTTTAAGTTGACGAGTTCTTCCAAAAAAAAACACTTTCAAGTGACAAGGCTAACTGAAGGTTTTAGGGATGGAATACGAATTTAGGATTGTGTACAGGTTTATGGAAAGAAAAACAATTAGAAGATGCGATAAGACAGATCGTATGTGATCCGTGTACAAACGAAAGAATGTAGTATTTGTTATAATTTAATTTTGAAGTAGGGTCATCTCCTACAACTCGTGGTTAATAATTTGATCTTAAAAAATGCAAGACAAAAAACTTTCTATATGACAAGATTAAAATTTCTACTAGTAATTACATTGTCTCCACCCGTTTTTCTTCCTTTTGTCTGAAAGTATTTTTCAATAAAACGTTTCTCTCAAATTTCAACGTTTAAAAGCCCGAAACAGTATATCGGGTAGACAAGTACGAGCCCAGAAAAATCAGTTCTTAAAGAAAAATTACATTACATATAGTTATTAGTTTTTAAAAATTCCTTTCATTGAATAAAAATGTATGATGTCACAGATAGGCAAGTATGTTGCTGATCCTATCAGACCATTCATGGATGAAAACAACTTTTTTCGGAATGGTAGAAATATGGAGTACACAGGAAACCATTGTGGTCAATAAACTACAATAGTAATCAGTACGAAAAATCTAATTTGTTATCTTTTGCTCACGTTGTTTTTTATAGTTTCTTCTGATATTTCAAATATAGTCAGTGATCTATTTTCAGCATAATTATTTATACAAACAGGTATCATGATTCAATTGTGATTTACTGGACATTCGAATCTACTTGATGGAAAAAACACTGGAGTGAACTCTTTGGACAGCAGAAAAACAGATAGAAGTTTCACAAAAAAACCTTCGTTGAAAGGTTCCTTTAGCACAAGATTAATATATTCCATACCACTATTAAAACTTAATGATAAAACTACAACCCACTTTTGACTGGCAGGCAGGGCTATACTTACAGTGAAAACCTTCCAAAATAACAACTAATTCCGAATGGAAAAAAAAGCTTTCTTTTGTTGATGCAAAGAGATTTAATGATTGATACGATGACATCATAGTTTGCACCTGCTTTCATTCCGTTTTCTTTTTGGAAGAAACAATTTTTCGTGTTTCTTTACAAATTATCTGATATCCAATTAAAAAAATTTCTCTCCCTTTCATTGTGAAAAGACCACCCTCCAATGTTGTGAAATTTCATACTATCAAGATTCAAAACAAGTGCAAAACAGTTCAATATCCTTGATATCAACTGTCTACCAATTGAAATCGTGAAAACAATCTTTTACGAGAGAAGGAAATGGAAGAAAGATTTAGCCTACTGTGATAACTCTTCTATTATAACAAACAATTACATAATAAAGAAGATCAAAGCCGAAAGTTTCATAATAGAAATTACACCGAGACTGAGCTAGCTTTTAAGGTTATAATGAAGAGTGTGGCTTACTGAAGAGCCGAATTACGAACAACTACAACAACAGGAGCCCATCTGTTAACACAATTTATTCACTCCTTTTTCTTGTAAACTGATATCGACATTTTAAAATAACTCATTCCATACAACTAAAGGGCAAATAGTAATCATTCCTATCAACATGAACTATATTATTTCATTGTAAAAAATACCATATTAAATCTTTCATCAAAATATCATATTATGCAATATAAACCTGCTATTGTGAAAGATCTAAATTGAAAGTTTTTGATCAGGATGGATAGGCCTTAATGATTATCCCTTACCAAATGTACATCTTGGGGTTAAAGAATTATTACATCAACTTCATTCAAGCAGATTTACTATCTAAAAGCAGCACACACTTAAGGGATTGAAAAATATCTCAAACAAATGTGGTTAGAAGATCCCTAAGCTTAATAAACATAAAATTCCTTTCCTCAAACATGTAAACAAGGAGGAATAAATTAAAAAAAACACTTACTTTTCAAACTCAGTAGGTCCACGTCCTTTGTTTCCGATCATGAATTTAGGGTATTCGAGTGAAGATATTCCTTTGTCTTTTTTGACATTATCAATAATCTCTTGAGTCTTTGTTTGGAAATCAATACCAGGACTAAGGATTTGTTCGGAAGAAACTTTCAATGTATCAAGCATTTTCTTGGCATCTTCGGCACTTCGAACTTTCCTGGCCTTTCTTTCATTCAGGAAATCTTTGTTTGGTGTGGTTACTTTGCCACAAACTGCTTCCACCTTAAAAGAAAATATATACTCTCCTTACTGCACTACAAATGGCAACCATTTTCACTGAACACTGTACATGAAAAAACTGTAACGTAACTTATGTAACTAACGTAAAAAAGTAAAAATAAGGTGTATAATTTGCAATTTCACTATTCAAAATTAATATTTTAAAGCTAACAAACCTTATGGGTGATATTTTTGGAATTTTCTTGAAAGGTCATGATTGCTTCAGAAATTTTGACACCTAGCGGTACAACCAACGCTTCCATATTGAAAGGACCTTCAAGCTTACTGGCAAGATTCATCATGGATGTAATGTAAACATTCCATCTGGGCTGAATCATCATAATATAGGCATAACAACCTTTCATAACATTCAAACAATAATTTTTACATGGTTTCGTATTTGGGTTTACACCATTACATATGGAACAGTGTGTCATCTTCATGAAGGCATTTTTACATTGATCGTGAACTGATAAATCTAACAACTTAAGTGTGACATCCATTCCCTCTTTCAAGCCTTGTAAAAATACTCTGGATGCTTCAAATGCCCTTGTCATCTGATATGAAATACGTTGTTGCTTTTCACCAAAAGGTTTGATAGAGTAGGTATTATCTCGGATACAATTTCTGTATTTAGTATCAAAGCTTAGATACGATTTAAACATAACATATATCTTTTCGTGTAGGTTTCCAAAAAACGAATTGAAATTGACTTTAAGGTCTAGTTCACTCCCATTGATATACTGTTGTAGGGATTTGTATAGTTCATCGATAATGTATGCATTTTTTGTATAATGAGTTTTGTATGTATTTTCAAACATTGAGTGTAAATTTGACTGCGATTCATTCATCATATCATGGAAAATATCTAAAGGAAGGTAAAAACAACGTTTTATTGTATATCCTTAATGTTTAGGTGTTATGAGCACTTCATACAAATCCACTGGGAAGATTGTATTGGGATTTTGTTGGCATTTGACATTGCTTCAATTTAAAGTTTAATAACAAAATAACAATTTTATCCAAAACCATATCAAACAACTAGTCTCATTAGTAAAGGAATTTCATGATTACGTATCATTATAAACACCTTTGAAAATAATTAACTTAGGAAGACCTATTATAGGAATCACCTTTTTCTATCGTTAAAGAGTTTTTTTGAAACCATAAAAGTCATAAATTGGAGCCAAACAAATTTTTCAAGTTGTGGAACGTAACATCACAGATAGACAAAACAAGTGAATTGATCATGCTTATTACAGGGATTTGACAACATTGAATGAGAAAAAACAAAGAAAG
>JAYRBV010038789.1:0-19149 GCA_036023255.1 Mitrocomella polydiademata
CCAAATTTAATTCCCGCCAAATATGCCAATTTCTCCAAACGCCAAATTTAGTTCCCGCCAAATTTTATTCCCATAAGCTATATATAGACGACATTCTCCTAGTATGTCAGTCAGTAGAGGATGCCAAGATAGCAAGGGACTCAACAATTTTTCTCCTCCAAAACCTGGGATTTGTAATAAACTTCGAAAAATCCAGCCTGATTATTCCAGTACAAACGATGGAATATCTAGGGGTCATGATCAACAGTCAATGACACTATCTGTACCTATGGAAAAAATGGCCAACATCAAACAAAAATGCCAGTCACTCCTGAAGTCAAACTCAATCAGTGCAAGAGAATTGAGCAGCATAATAGGGAAACGCATGGCAATAGCACCAGCTTTCTCGCCAGGTCCCCTTCAAATAAGGGACATGAGTCAGACTCTGAGACTGAACAACCAGAGCTACGGAGCAACAGTGTCCCTAGGTGCCCCAGCAATTCGGGAATTACAATGGTTGGTGAAGAATATTGGAATAGCCAACGGGAAACCTATCAAAATAATACCCCCAGACTTAATAATAAGTTCGGATGCAGCAGGGGGCCTGACCGGGGGTTGGGGAGCCCATTGCGAGGGGATATCAACAGGGGGCCTGTGGACTTCCTCAGAGAGAGCCCTCCATATAAACATACTAGAATTGAAGGCAGCCTTTTTAGCTATAAAAACGTTCACCAAAAACAAAACACCCCAGTCGATTCATCTGATGATAGACAACACGGTAGCACTGGCATACATAGTAAAAATGGGGCCAAATCCGATGTTGATAGATTTAACAAAGGAAATCTGGTCATAACTGCTGTCGAAAGGGATAACCCTGACAGCAGAGTACATACCTTCCAAACTGAATGTGGAGGCAGACTTCGAGTCACAGAACTCAAAGGATACCAGCGAATGGATGCAAAACAAACATCTATTCCAGAAAATCACAAGGGTATGGGGGACACCGTCAATAGACCTGTTTGCGTCCCGAACATCCCACCAAATCCCAAATTATTACAGCTGGAGAGTAGACCCATTTGGCCTGGCAGTAAATGCCCTACATCAAACTTGGGGGTCAGAGCTCCTATCAGCATTTCCTCCATTTTGCTTAGTAGGGAGGTGTCTAGAAAAAACCAGGTGCCACAAAGCATCCCTCATTTTAATTGCTCCAGTGTGGATAAACCAACCATGGTATCCAGTGCTACTGGAAATGTTAATAGACCACCCAAGGTTTTAAAATTACCAAGGAGGGAACAAAAACTCTGTTACACCCGACGGGAATAACACACCCATTGTTACTGAACAGAACTTAGCCGCCTGGAGGATTTCAGGGGTAGTGAGGGAACAAAAGGATTATCAGAGACAGCTTAAGTCACATTCCAAAGCAATTGGAACTATACGCCGTTACGCAACAGCCTGGAAAAAGTTTCAGAGCTGGTGTAGTGAAAGGGAAGTGGATCCAATTTCTTGCCATTTAATGGAAGTTCTCAATTATTTAGGATTTCTCTTTGACGGAGGCTTAGAATACAGTACGATAAACTCACACAGGTCTTCCATCTCCTTTTTTCACCAACCCATTGAAGGGTTCGCAGTAGGAAAACACCCAGTAGTATGCAAACTGCTAAAGGGGATCTCCAGACAGAGACCCATATTTCCCAAGTACTCGTTTATATGGGACATTGAGACAGAATTGAAAAAAATGAACCGAATGAAAGGAAATGACGAACTACCTTTACCTGACCTCTCTTTCAAAATAGTAACACTCCTAGGAATCATTAACCCGAAACGGGGTGCAGAGTTAACAAACCTAGATTTGAATCACATGGGGAAATCAGAAACCACGTACGTATTTCATCTTGCGCAACCACCAAAACATTTCAAACAGGGCAAAATGAACGACCCTATAGAATTTAGGAAATATGAAACAAGCATCAAAATCTGCCCTGTAAACGCACTGGACACTTACATTGCAAGGACCCAAGAGTTTAGAGAAACACATAAATCATCTAAATTATTCTTAAGCTATGTGAGCCCGAACAAACCTGTTTCAAAAGACACAACAGCCAGATGGGTCAGCAGAATGTTAGACCTGGCAGGCATTGATACAGAACAATTTAAACCTCACTCCAAAAGAGCTGCCTCGTTCTCTATGGCTTCCAAAAGAGGGGTTAAGAGAAGATTAAGAGATTTCTTTTAGCCAATCACGACGCAGAACCGACCAGAGTTGTCCAGGGCCATCTCCCGCGTCGTCAAAAAAAATTAAAAAAGCGGAGAAAAGCCCTGGGAACGAGGTTGCAATTGCAGCATTGGTTTACAAGTTGTGTATTAGCCAGGAGTCTTTTTGATATCGTTGTTGGCGGTCTCAGTAGATTACAAAGAAAACCGACATTATTATTGGTTAAACGTGGCAATATTAACATTTATTTGCCTATGCACAAATTTTGCCTAATATTAGAGCCGCAATCTTCGGATAACGTAAGTTTTCTTATGCACGTTAAGCACGTAAAAAGCAATTGACCATGTATGGTCACGTAAAAGTACGTACGTCTTAAATTTAGATTACAGCATACGTGTTAGAACTATATACGCTGGGTTCGAATAGAATTCTATATAGGCGTCCTTCATCGTTTTCAGTCAATCAATCCAAAATGAAACAGCCTAAAATAAAAACCAACCTCGATCCCCAGGGTAGCGTTTTGCTTTTTTGATAATACTGACATAATCGCGGAAACAATACCCTGATATCGTTTGACGAGAATCGCATACATTAGATATTTTTGGCTAATGTAAGCAAAAGCTAATTATTGAATAATTATGTATCATTGCCATTTGACTACCTAAGTCTGTTCAGCGGTAGAAAGATAATTTATTGTAAAAAAATGTATCACCAAAACGATGCACCAATCAAAAGGCCTTATTTTCCAAACGATACCAGGGTATTGTTCCCGCGATTGTTAGTATTATCAAAAAAGCAAAACGGTACCCTGGGATTGAGGTTGCCTAAAAAAACTATTTTTAAAATGGCTATTTTTGGAATAATATTAATCTCGGTATTGAACTAAAGATTTGATGATAAAGTATATTCGCTATGGCTCTATTGTATATATCATCCAACCTCGTTCCCAGGGTCTTTATTTAACGGTGAGAACAATATTGAGATTGACTTGTTTTGCAGACTATACAAGCGTTGCCATAAACTCTAAACAAATATAGCAAAAATACGCGTAATTTGGTATCTTAGATCAAGTTCTTCGGTTCTCTTCTCCCCAAACGTAGACTTGTTTCAAAAAGTCTGAAAATGAAATGGTCAAGATTCATAATCTTGATCTTGATCGAAAGCTCTAAGAACAGATTGTAGAGATACCATGATTTTTAGGGGCAAAAAAGGGGGACCCGTAAAACCCAGTTTATTTCTAAATATCCTATAATTAGCATGTGCTAAGAATATTCTCACAAAAACTCAAAATTTATTTCTTTACGGAGCCCTATAAGGTGTTTCAAAGAACGCATTTAATTCACCAAACAAAATTCAGGAGATCATTATTGCCGTATTTTTAGTATTTTCCCTAGCCTTTGCTCGTTCCGCCAAAAAACTTGTTATCGAATCCAGTCTGATGATCCTTACGTCATTTTGACCTGGGAAATGCAATGCGCATGTGCCAAAGATTTTTGGGCCGAACGAGCATAGGCTGGGAAGGAGAGGCTGGGAAGGAGATGAAAAGATTGAGCCAATGAATTTTATGACCTCTCTGCTCTTTTGTTCCTATTTACAAAAATACATCTGATTTTAGAGTTTGTTACTGTCAATTTACACAAAAAAATATTTAAATATAATATATTCCGTATCTTAAATAAAAACAATATTTATATGGATCCCCCTACAGAAAAGAATGAAAAAAACAACGATGGACGAGTAAGTGAAAACACAAAACGACAAAAAACAAAACAGACAACAGACTGATAGCAAACCCCCGTACTAATTAGACATTTGGCTTAAAAACACTTCAAAATTTTATAAGGATATATGAATGCAGAACACTTTGTACTACACGCATACCCCCTGTATAGAAGAGTGAGTGTATTTCATTATGTTCCTACAGCAAACTGTGAGCCGGCATGCAACCGTACACTCTCCTCCCCTGTAATATTATCTGCGAGTTCACACCTTACGGGGAAAAAATGAAAACACTTAAACGATAAAAAGTAAAAAACAGAAAGGATAAAAAATTTTCTAAAGGGTAAAAAGCTAAATTATTACATATTCTCTATTCTATTTTAAGTCCTATGTTATTATTACACCACGTGTCCATAACATTACCTACACGGGGGCTCTCTTCTCAACGATAACCTGTAGTTCTCCTCTTCCGTGTTATACGGACAGTTCATCAGGTAACGTCGTATGTACGACTTGGGAATGATCTTGTACTGAACCGAGGCTATTTGGTACTTCCAGAACTGGAGTTCGCAACCGTATAACTCGTCATCAGCCTTTCCCTCCACCGGTCTATTGTTTATAAGGTTGGCAATGTCATTGACGCGTTTTAACAGTATGCCGGCGTTGTCGACACTTATGCTGCGACCGTGACGCGTGGGCGACATGATGACTTCACTGACGCTACGGCGGTGACGCGTTTCCGTCACTACGTCGCTGGAGCGTGTTAAGCGTTCGTTTTGGTGCTCTAGGGTGGCATTAGAATCGCCGTCGGAGAAATGATGCTTCGACGACGACTTTGAGTCGGTGTTGCAAGTGTTATCGTTCAAGTTTTTTTTATTATTAAAGACGTCTTCGTAACGACATCTGCCGTCATCATCGGGTGAACTCAAATTTCCTTCACGCGGACTCGGCTCGAGATCGTCTGACGCACGGCTCAACCTGTGCACGTTCAAAACGACGCCACTGTCGTCGGAATCAGTTCTCATGTGTGACGCCGAATGTATTTTTGACGAAGAGCTCTGCAAGCAAGGATCCACTTGTTTATTGTCAAGTTCGTTCGGCGGTGGACTCAAATCTTCACTGGACCCTCCTTGTCCTTCGATTTCAAGTGGAGACAATACGGGTGAGGGTGAAGTGCGACTACTGCCATCACTGTCTTCATTCTCCTTCTCAGTGTCTTTTTTATTACTGTTCTTGTATTTTAAGTGGCAGGCTACATATGCGTGAGTGTGAGCGACAGTCGTCAAGAAGTTACCGAGGAACGGAATACAAGGGGGGTTCTTCATAGATTCTTGCAGTTCGACACGGTAGTTGTAAAAGTTGTTCTCTTCGCTCATCAACTCGGATAATTCACGAAACACCCTACGAAAAGGAAAAATTGGAACGAATAAAAAATACATGTTTACGGTTGAGATTTGTTACACTGGCTGTGGGTTCTGTGTAGCCCTTAGATATAACAGAGTAGGAGAAATAGCCAATATTTTCTATGAGGTTCAATAAACAAAAAAATTACCTTCGATAACGAGAGGGAACTTGTTTCCATGTTTGCTTCAGGCGAAAGACGGGGGTACATTGAAGACCCCCTAACACTGCTTTCAACGAGTTGAAGTTCTTCTGGTAACGAAATTTCAACGCCAGCTAAAAGAAGGAGGAAACTTGAATGTAATAAAAAATAATTTTTCTCTTAGACAGTCCGTCCACGAATGATTTAAAACTTGCAGAGATCAAGTATTGGATAAGCCTGTCAGTACTTGCAGACTAGTACAAAAGTGTTGCCCTTGTTGTCAAATTACGGTTTATGGCAGACCTCTCTATCTCTTAAGACCATACGATTCTAAATTCAGTCACTTCCTATGCATGCGGTACTAATCATAAATGTACACCCTGTGCCATTTAAAATATAAGAAACTACGTGCTACCAAAGAGGGCGAAACACAGTAAACGGGTCAACAAAACATACCTTGATAGCCTTCTGTATGACTTTCGCACGACGGTATACATTTTCTTCTGCCAAGATACTTGTAGTGACCATCATGACAACTCGATTGAAGAACTGCACCATCTTCATCACGTTAGATGCGATCAACATCTAAATAAGGAAGGGAAAAAACCATTAATCGTCACTAGAGATAATAACAATAATATCAATCAACCTCGACCTCTGTTAACAACAATGGACTTTCACTCGTGAATACGTTGCGTAATAAGAAGGTTTACCCAGGTGGAGGGCTAATTTACCAAGGGGGGTTTAAACTCACAATGTGGAAACATGTATCAATAGAAATACACTATTCTATACTCTGCTACAGGGGGCCAAAGTCTTATGGTGACTTTTTGCCGGCTGTGAGGTTTGGCTAAGTTCCTACCTTGTCTGGTGACATCCAGCCTAATATTGACAGCTCTCCCCACGGAATACGGATGAGCAATTCTTTATCGATCTGCGTCATCTCCTCCATCAGCTCGTGGGAACCGAAATCAAAAAGTTGCGGACTGTCGTCAGTCTCAGAGATGTTGGACCCACTGTCGTAGCTGCGAAGACTCGATAGGGAACCGTTGAAGTAGCCGTGTTTATCAGGGGAGGGTAGACCACAGACGACGGGTGAGAAGATCTTACGAATGAAACGTTTGGAAGGCGAATGACCTGAAAGCAAAATTGAAAACAATGAAAATAAAATCCCTACATTTAAGAAAATACGCAGAAGTTTACGCACGTTATTCAACTTACCGATATATGGCTTTTCAATGTTGGTGTCGCTCATACGTCGAGCTGTATTGGATTGTTGACCCGGGGTCTTATTGATGGTAATACTGCAGCTACTCTTTGACCGGCGATGATCGAAGGGGCTTTTGAACTCCAGGCTTTCCTTATCTAGAAAATATTAAGAAAACAAATAGCTATAGAGACTTATCTTTAAAGACCGAAAACTTTACTTCAAATGTGGAAGAAGAAAAAAAAGGTTATTTCGGAGACTGAAACCTTTACATTAATGACCGATCAAGCTTTACTTTAAATATCGAAAACGTTACTTTAAATATCGAAAACGTTACTTTAAATATCGAAAACGTTACTTTAAAAATATCGAAAACGTTACTTTAAATATCGAAAACGATACTTCGGAGACTGAAACTTTTTCAAACATTTGAGCAAACAACTCGTCCTCTTTCCACTAGGTAAACTACGCGCATTCACTTACGAACACAGAACATGTAATGGAAATTAAAAATCCAATTCTTACTTTTGTATAAAAACAATTTGATCAGTTCTCCCAAAGGAAAATTGTTCGCCATGATAATAACGGCGTTCACCTTATTTCATGTTAACATGAGAAGAGATACGAGCTTTGTCTACAAGTCTCTCTCTATTCATTCATATGCCCTCATCGAGATAGTAAACAAACCAAAAGCATAAGACGAAAATTCCTGGTTAAGTAAACTGCCTTATCAAAACATTTGCAAAAGTAGAGTGTTGCATATTTTAATTGTTCAAGCTCTTCGTATACGCGCGAGGTTGCTCTACACCTAGGAACAAGTTGTTGTTTGAAGGAAATCAGCTATTAACTCACAACATTAATAATTGGTTACCAATGGCAGCACGAATTTAAAAGCGAAATTAAGGAAAGAGATGTTTATCAAAACAGATAAGTAGAGCATCGGGCATTTTCGTGTCATAGTTACCACGAAGCCGTTGGTAAACAATAAAGTTTTAGTGACGTCATTTCTTTGACCTCGAAGAAAAAACTAGTTCAAGAAAAATCCATTATAAAAAGCATAAATGAAAATATGAGAAAAACCAAAAAGAAAAAAGAGATTTGCTAAGAAAAATAAAGAAGCTGAAATTCTTTTTGATTGTGTTCGTGATTTATTGATTAATTTATCTTTTTCATAACACTCCCTACATCAAATACAATTGTAGTATTGCACGTGAAACTGGCAAAATATCTATCACTCGTGCAACAGTGCACGAGAGTTTAACATAAAGTGCAAAACAAAGACTTTATGGGCAGAAATATTCACAGGTGGATAGTTTCGCAGTTTGGGAAATTTGGTTATTTTCGAGGGTTGTTTTTCACACGATTTCTTCTAGCAAGATTATTTCATAGAATCCACGCAACATGGTGATCAATAAGAAGGAAGGGATTTTTAGTAGCATTTCAATGGTATCACAACTCCACCTAACATTATAAATGGTTTACAAATTTGAGACGAGAGCGTCGCACGGTGTGTGCGGCCCGTCATCTGAAATGACAGGAGGATGACAGTCTATTATTGTCTTTAATGACAGTCAATTAGAAAACCCTAATTGTAAAATTAAAAGATATTGCAAAAAGATAAAAGTGAAACAAATTTTTTTTGAGACATTGTTATCGCGTTGTCAATAACAAATACGCAATTATAGTATCTATTTAAAATTTAAAATGCATCCATTGAATTGGTATATCTGATTGCAACACTCTAGCATGAGGAGGTCATGGACCAGCGTGTGCGCAAATGGTAAGTAATTTTCCGACTGGATATCACAATGCTGAATCCATGAAAGCGGGCAAAATCATTAAAAAGTCAAAGAGTGATGTCACAGTGTTTGATACAGTACGCAAATCACTAGAAAAGCTATTTAAAGTATTTTATATCCGCTGGTCTGCAAGAAGTACAGAAAGTATTGAATTTTAAATGCAGCATTACTTATCAATATTTCAAAGCGTACTGGAGACATCCCTCTGGCCAAACAGGTGTGAAAGATAGACACAGATGAGTTTCACAAAGAATACAAAATGTCATCTTAGTAGAAAGCCTTATAACTGTACATATATAAGGAAAATAATAAACAATAAATATTTTATTTCGATTCGTTATTAGTGACATAACATATTAAAGAATTTTGTGGTTTTAAAAGAAAGAACAACTTTACTTGAAATATCAATTCTCAGGGAATGATCAAAAAGTACCGAATTTTTGAGGCCCTTCACTTTAGTTCGCGTCGCAAGTTAAAATAAAGGACGTACACGGAACGTACAAATTAAGACCATAAACACACTTCACTATTTACCTACACAGATGGAGCTAGATGTAATTTGATTTTTTTTCTTCATTTTTATAACCTGCTGATCAATAAATTTATGAAAAAAATCTAAAAAAATATTCCCTCCCAAATATGCGTTTTACGTCACGACACGCGATGAAAAGTAAGAAAGAACTAGAGAATATATAAACAAAACAAAAAACAAGCTGTTTGGGGAGAGTTTGACAGAATAGTGTCACGGACTAGAACGGCTAAGCATTAAAATAGACTAGCATCGCCAAGTGCTCCTGTCAAATTTGGCTATTCACGTCTCAAGAGTGTGTGTACTTTAAATTCTGATACTTTCCATCAAGAATACAAAAACAACAACACACTTGTAAAACAGGTTGGGAAAGGGTAAAAATCGACGTTTAAAACAGCGACGACGTGATAAAAAGAAGTCGCTGATAATGACGTCATCAGACTATGGCGTCATCTTTATCCAATAGAAAGTCTATTCTTTGCCATCTTTTAACAAACCCCCAAAATGGTAGCCATAGTAACGAGGATTTTCTCATATACTTAATCTTCTAGAATATATTTCACCTGCACAAGCGTAATTTCTTTTATCGAGCCCTGCCATCTATTAATTCTAATAGCAAATCAAATCATCGTAAAATAAAAGAACCGAAACACACCCCCCAGAATGGGAGAGGTTTCGGTCAGTGATGGTTTACAGTCTATAAAATCGGCTTAAAAGAAATTACGGAGGAATATATTTCCCTGCACCCGATAGAAACATACTTTTAATGCATCGGTTAAGCGCGCGAGCACTTACTGTATTAAAGGGTGCGCTTATTTAATTATTTTTAAAGTTACAGTGGGGATCTTAATCGATGTATCCAATAGAAATATACAGTTCTTTAGACGAATTTTTTAGACTGATTGGCCATTAAGAACAGCATTCAAATATTTCATCGCACCCACTTTACTAAAGTATAAAGAATCTTCTCACCTTGAAAATAGTTGATGAAATTTGGCTGGTATAATTCATAGCTGCGAATCAGCTGATAGTTTTTCATTATTTCCGCCGTAAATATATTATACTTCTTCGTTCCGTCTCTGTTCAATCTTCACCCATTTGCGCCAAGTCAGTTACATTTTCTTAATATCATTCTCTTAAAATTCATTTGTTTATACTATATATATGGAAAGCACGAAAAACATCTAGTAGTAAATATATGAAGATCGCATTTCTAAAGAGACAATACACACAGAGATCGCTCATGAAAAGTTTGAGATGACTTTGAAAGAGGAAGAGTACACTGTCGAATCATTTAACAGCTAAGTTCACGTCATTAAAAAGGGTTTATGCGTCGAATCAAATACACCTTTGAACATAAAAATCCTACTTCCTTCACAACCAGTCGGCTTAAAAAAAAAAAAATTCTCCACCCGAACAGCAACACTTACATATCTTAGAAGAGATGAAAATATACATCCGACAATAGAACCCTCACCTCGTACAAATTAATTACCAAATCAAGTTTCCCTACATCCTTCCCACCAACCGGTCGGTTTAAACTTATCTTCCCCCAATGATGAAAAACCAAACTTACAAATTTTAGAAGTGATGAAAATAACAGTAGAATTAATTACCAATCAAGTTTGTTATGTAAACAAAACACGAAACACGAACTGTGCATGAATCACAACTATCCATTCTACATTCAGACGAATTCTTCTAGACTGATAATAGATGTTACTATTTTTCTCCCGACGTTATTATCAGGGACTGTGACGTCAAAGCGATGTAGACTATACCCTGGAAGGCGGCTAGAACCATATACTCAAAATCATTTTTAACCTACTATCTCAAAAAAATTCATGATTTTTCTGTCTCTGCTGAAAATTTCGTATTAAAAATGAGACCACTAACATTTGGTATGGAAACAAAGTCTTGCTTACGAAGAAAACTTTCAGTGATTTACTTACTTACTACATTTAGAAAAATGACTAATCATTTACTGTTGGGGTGAATCTAATGTATGGACCAAACCTTACAGCTAAATGGTCTCTAAAACCTATATTTATCGAAACTCCCGATTGTAGTTTTCTCACTGTATGTGATTCAAGCTGAACGAGCCTTGAATGAAACATTCCCACTTAAAATCACATCGCTTGCATTCAAAGAATAACTGTATACAAAATACCTCTTCTGTGATCGCTATCTACAGAAAATAAACCGGCCTTTTTGCCTCCAAATTTTTACTATAAATCAAAGAATAATCAACGTCAGTACTTTTGTATACAAAGTAAATATTCTGTGATCGCTATCTACAGAATATAAACCGGATCCCATTGCCTCTAATTCATCAGCGGAATGCCAAACATTTGGCCCAGGCATCTGAAAAATTCTCAAGGAATTCGTAATAATCATAAAACTGCATTTCGGTATCAATTAATGTAATAACAACAACGCAATTTAATGATCCATTGCTTTGTGCAGTAATAGCCACTGTTAAATTTCAAAAAATTACTACAATTTTGTGATGTGCTACTGGCAATACAACATCAATTTCTTCCATTTAAAGGAAATAACAGTGCTAGGCTGTACTCAATTATGTATACCCTGTGGAGATATTATGTGAATTCTGATGAAATTTCCACTCTTAATATCCACATGTTTCCAAATAACTAGCTGCTAATGCAGCGTCGAACGCTCGAAATGTACACTGCTTGCGCCATAGAACAGTTTTCCTGACAAAAAAAAGCCCCACCACTAAGTGATAAAACCATCTAAAAATCCACATGTTTCCAATTAACTAGCTGCTAATGCAGCGTCGAACACTCGAAATGTACACTGCCTGCGCCATAGAACAGTTTCCCTGACAAAAAAAGTCCCACCACTAAGTGACAAAACATCTAGCATGTACGCTGCTGCACCAATCAAAACAACAAAACCAGATAATTTGATATGTCCGTACTAAATACAATACAATCGGACGTCCTATTGGAAAAAAATATGTCAACAAATATCTTTTGAAATTGAAATCTTCCCATAGGTCTTAAAGAGCATTCTGTACATCAGCTTATAGCACTTTTTTCATATACATATTTATTTTTAAATATAACTTCGAACATTTTCTTTTCATCACAGTTACAAGCTTTAGACAAAAACACTTTGCACGACAAAAGTCGTTACTATGGTGACACAAACTATAGTAATGTTAATGGTGGTCACGGTATATTCATGAATGAAATAGAGTAATCACCTCTCTCTCTCTCTCTCTCTCTCTCTCTCTCTCTCTCTCTCTCTCTCTCTCTCTCTCAGATATTCAACTGTAATCGTACATTCTACCGGCACGATTCACTCTCGAAGATCGATATAATCACGGTAGAGTTAAGAATAATCGCTCTATTATACACTAGGGCAAATATATGGTCAATGGTCAGACAACTTTTCTTGCTATACACAAAAGCCCGAAAGGATGTCTACACATACATTCCGCCGGCACCGACTAACCATGGTAGATCGATATGAATAAGGAACTTGATGAAGAATCTACATGAAATGAATCAATCAATTTTTTGTTTGTCACCAAAAGAACATCAGCTGCAGAGTTCCGTTCCAAAAAATGTAATGTCGTAAATTAACCGGTCCAAAAAAAAATGAAAAACGGATGCAACAAAAAAGAGAAAATAATGCCAAAACACAACATTGTGGTGCCATTCATCGTTGAAAGCCATGCACTAAAACCACTGTAAACAGCTTGTAAATACTATATGGTACTTAGTGAAATCATGAAATAACTGTTAGGACTCCACCCCAAATCCACATACAAACACCATTAAGATACACACGATTAACACAAGATTTTTTCAATTCCCCCGTGTACAATTTACATTTACATAGTATCAGTAACCTGTCTGTAGTCAATTCCAGATGTGTCGGAGCAAAATTTCATCATAAAAAAACAACGAAAAATCACAAAGTGATGTATTTAGCGTAATTATCAAAATGTTTATAGAAATGGCAAAAAAAAAACTTGTTATTATTTTCACAGGAGCTTACGAACGGTGTACTCAAAAAAGAGTATGTTGTAATAGGACACCGAATTTGAAGCGTCCATCCATACAAATGGGCCGAGTAAAAGTAATGATTTTTTTTCTTTCAATCATAAAACGCTACAAAATTTGTTTACTCGAGAGAGAGAGAGAGATAATCCCAGCTATAACGACAAACTGTATCCAGAAAAGAGAGCTTTCACAGATAAGGTGTACAATCAAACTCAAATGTCTCTGGTCAAACAAATCATTGAAAAGCACTCTAGTGCAAGTTCCTATAGGAAGTCAGGACACGGTCAATATTGGAAAGCTTCAAATGGTGTCGAACCTCTTTGAATTATACAACGAAAAATCTAAAACATCAAGAGACCATGTCCCAAATAAACACAGTTTGACTTTTTATTCCATTAATTCATTACTCATGTAATTGCTTACACACTGTCAATTACTTTCATCAATGAACCCTTAAAATATTGTTACTGGATTTCTCCTCTTTTCAAAAGAAATGGACGAGTACTATAAACAACAATACATCAAGGTGAATGACAGCAGCCTACTGTGACCGACATGAATGGAACTAGCGGATTTACATTCCTAGCCTACTGATACTGATTACTGTTTAAAAACACCGACATTAATAACTGCAAACGCGCCAGGCACTACTGTAAATAGAGCTCAATAAAAGCTCAATTCGCATTCCACAAAACTTATTCTTATACCAAAATGCATGGAATAACCTTTTTTGTCAACTGGAAAGACTAAAGTAATTAAAACATTATACCGTAGGAGAAAATGAAGTGTATAATATATCTTCTAAAGTCATTCTTCAACGCTCAGTTAAAAATGTAAACAAACTATGCGAACCTACTCAATCACACATCAAAATAATACTACACCAGAGCAGAGGAAAACAAAAACAATATTTGTTGATACTGCAATCCGAAATATTTATATTGGCAAACACCGAAAGATCACAAACATCTAATTTGTACCACGTGGCCAAATATCAAAGGGAGTTCGCTTTAAAAAATATATTTCTGCTGTCATGAATCGAAGCCAAAAATGAAAGCTACCAGCATATTAAATCCAATCAGCTTAGACTGGTGAAATCCGTTTTACCACACTGTAAACATAAAGAGGAATAACATAAACAATCTTAACAAGACCACAACAATATCCGATGAAAAACAACACAAAATGAAGTTTCTGATGGTAACTCCCAACAAGGCTCTTAATAGTAAAAGGGCTTAAAAGTCTAGTCGTTGAAACAACTCTTTTTTGTAAATAGAACTTATTCAAAACATCGGGAGAAGAAGAATCTTTAAGTAGAGTGTGCAGAGGCCAGATGTTGCTTGAAAAATCTATTGCAACCATTGTGAAACGAAGGAAAGGAGAGCTCCTTAAACGCACTTAAAGATTCAATTCAAACTATTCACATTGGCTGAAACTGAAAATGCATGAGTAAACAACCTTCTTATCTTGAATGTCTGTATCTAAAATATTATGAGACCGAAATGGACATTGTTCAACCTTTTTTATATAAATAAAGAATACAGAGCGAAAAGAAATTACCTTACTTAGGCAGTACTTAAGGGTTAAATGTTAAATATAGTATTTGGGGATGGATTTTTGTCAACTTGTTTGAAATTTCCCATCCCACAAGCTGTCTACTGCAAACAGTTATTTTTGAAGGGAGACTATTTTATAAAATAGATAAAAAAAGAATTTGATCTATGTAGCAGTAAGTAGAGTACTACCTGAAGGTATAGCACATTTGTCAATTGGATTACCTGGATTCTAATCAGGTTGAGAAGTGTTGTGTAATACATTTTTTTATTTCCGAATGTGGATATATCAGATTGAAGTCGTGGTAAAAACCTGTGTTTCTCTTTTCTCAATCTTACTTGCATCACAAAGTGATCAATAAGTATAAAAGAACTGTCAAAGCATATGTACAGTGTGAATACTGTTCCAAATATAGTGGTGTTATAAAAGATGAGTCGTTACAAACTCATTGAAGAATTTCCACTGTTTTACGATTTCTTTTGTATATAGATTTCAAAAGACAGCATTTTTTCTGAACCACACTGTATGGCAGCAATACCCCAGATGTTTTGAAAGTTTCGTATAAAAAAAAGCATAAACGCTCACCTACCCTTATCACTGATGTATGTGTTAAAAGCATACTTGTCAAGTCAATCAAACATATAACATTACACTTTTTATTGCTTAATTTTTTTTACTAAAATGGAACACACCCACATAGAAATACTAAGAATAGAAAACCTTTGGCACACACAACTGTTAAATTTTCATTAAAAAAAAACAGATTGGGATGAATCAAAGAGCCTGAAGAAAAAGAAAAGGAAAATTTTTCTTCTTTTTAAAGTGCCACAGTTGCTAATTATCCTGAAGGCTGTTTCAGAAGGAAAATTTACCCACCCATAAACGTTCATGTTTTTCGAAAAAGGTGTGATTTTCATGTTTCCAGTGGTGGGGGAGAAAAGTTCAAATATTAAATTTTCATAAATTAAGATGGACATCATAAAGAAATTCTTTTTTATTTCGTTTTTTCGTGTAACACATTTTAAAGACAACTGATGGGGGCATCAATTATTTACAACAGAGAAAAAGAAACTGGCCTTATTACTCTGAGTCATAAACCCCTAAAGAAAGAAGACAAGAAGATTACTCAAAGTGTCTTGAATTTTTTATGAAAAAATGTAAATAAGTAAATACTCAATTTTCCAAGAAATTCTGAAAGTCTGACTGTAAAATCCCAAAATATTAAAGGAGTATATAGGAATAAAATGCAGGCTAAAATCAAATTTTTTTGAAGATTTTGAAAAAAAAAAAAAAAATTATTTTCATTTCTCTCAGAGAAGTAAGACTCAATAATATCAACATGTGGACAATTCACAGGCAAGATAGAAAGCTTTGATATACCTTATGCATTGAAAGATGTGAAAAAATATTAACAGCACCTAATCCTTGAGTGCTCTTATATGAAAGTCAATATAAAATGTTTTTTTTGTTTGTTCATTTTTAAGTAACCATTCTTTATGTATCTTTCTGAAGTTTTTATTCATTAAAATCATTAGGCTTTTAATAAGATTTCTACATCTTTAAAATTTGACCAGGGAAAATCATATATCTCAATTTTCCCGTGATCTTATATCTGAGAGGTGTATGTTATCAGTTGCTAATGTTAGATTTGTTAAGCAGCACTTAAAATCACCATGACAAAGATGCGGTAGTAAAGTCTTATATAATTAACACATCATACGATGTTAAAAAAAAATAAAGAAAGAATGTCCCATAAGACTCTATACTGAAATTCATTTGATCATCAATTTGTAATTTTGTATAACAGCGTTTTATCCCATATTCAACTTTATATAATCATTGTAATACAGTAATATTGTGACATTATATATGTTGATGATTAAAAACAACTAAAATAATTTTAAAGAATCTACTGAGCAAGAGGAAATAGGTTCAAAATATGTATGAAAATGTTCTTTTAAGTTATAAAAAAAGGGTTTTAAACATATCACAATTTGGTCTGTGAAATGGATATATAAAAGAAATATACAAATAAAAATTGAAATCATAAACAGAATTCAATGTATTCCAAACTCTTTCATGATTGTTTTCTCCTCAATAGCTATACCTTTGAGTAAAGAAACCAGTCCTGATTCAAAACATATGACACAAATAAGATTAGAAATTGCATCTTACCTTCATCGACTTTCTGTAAAGAATGAGTTGATTTTGACAAGTCAGCTGGTTCAATGTCTAAAGAGGTTTCATCCTTCTTTTTCCGTTCAAATGTATTTACAGATTCCAAAAAACTTTTGTTGTCAGTACCCATAGATGCAACGATTCCAGGCCCATGTTCATCTATGCTAAGTGAATCTGTTTTTCTACTCTCTACAAGGGTGACATTTGGATTGATGTCGTGAGAAACTCGCAACGGAGAATTGCGCCCATCTTGAGACCTTCGTTTAATCAGCTTCTTTAATTTCTTATTTGGCAAACGGAAAGCACTCAATATGTGTGGGATATTACTACGTCGCTTAAGTTTCTCCGGTTTGTTCATACTGTACGAATTTGATTCTGTTGATAGTAAAATGTCTTCAGTTGGTGGTCTGTCGTCCACAAATTTTGGAAGTATCTTTAAGTTTGAGGCGTTATTATTTACTACAATTTTCATTGCTGATTCAGCATCTACATCATCATCTGGAGTTGATACAGGAGTCAATTCATCAACAAGTATGAACTCAGCACTAAAACTAAGTCTTTTCAGTCCTTTTAATGTCAAGCTATCACTTTCATCAATATCAAGTAGGGTTTGACTTTTACTTTTCTCCTTTTTAAATGATTGTTTACTGTAACTGTCAGTAGCTAAGCCACTATCCAAAGATAATGTCTTATGCCAGTTTCTATTGGGATGTGAGTCAAAAGATAGTTGCCTCCTAATTTTACGATTTCTTCTGCTGCTAGCTAAATCATCAGCAAATTCTTGTTGATTGATTTTTCCTTCACAACCCTGAAAGGTAAGGTTACAGGGTTTCTCTCTAATTAAAGTCAGTTCTTTTTCAAGATCATACTCAATATCGTTTTTAGCATATGTTTCTCTGCGACTGGATGTTGCTATTGAGTATTTTTCGTCAGCATCTGAGTTACTATATTTCAAAGCGGACTTTTCTCGCTCTGGTCTTGGAGAATATAAAGAAATTGGTCGAAGTAGTAGCCTGTAATCACCCTTGCTTCCATTTGGTCGGTTTGGGTTGAAACCATATTCCCTGTCGTTATTCATTTGGATCGAATCAAGATCAATAAGAGGGACCATCGGAGTAGTGTTACTATGAACATACTTCAAAGAAGCTTTCCTAGAGTTTGGCGTGCTTCCATCGTTTGTGTCTTTTGGGTATAAGACATTGTCGGTCTTAAAAACCAAATCTTTGTAGTATTTTTGATCTTGAACTCTGGATTTTGACAAATCTAAATGGGTAGAAAAAGTGTCTGGTGATATGAGCATACCATGTCCACTCTCAAAGTTAATGAATTTTTTACGAAAGATTTCATCTTCTTCGCTGTCTGAGTCTTCACTGCCATGTTTTCCTCCATAGGTACTTCGGTGTTTTAAAATAGAGTTCACTTTCTTTGGTATGTTGACTTGTTGTATTGAAGTTTCATAAGTCATCCTCATTTATAAATAATAGTACAAGAAAGGTTCTGAATTCTTGATGATTTCTTTTATTTTCAACATATCTAAGAAAGAAATAACAACAGATGAATATACAGTATATATAGCATAAACGCAGGTTGACGTTTTTAAATCTCTGGTATTTAGTACGATAAAATGTGTATATACTGTCTTATTAGTACTATATCAGTATATAGATATTTGTTATTATAGAATTATAATATACCAAAAGGATAAAAAAGACTTTTGGTTGGGTATAGCATGTTATACTACGTAAGTATATAATCTTTGTATGCAAAGAAAGGAAATCAAGCTAGCTAGCTACTTTACGTGCTACTTTTTAGTCTGTTAGTTTTCAACCAAAACAAGACAAGACAGCAAGATAAACTTTACTGTGAGTGTGAATGCTTGTCATTTCTCCTCTTTGGAATCATCACAAAACAATATACGTAGAAAGTTGAAATTCCATGACACACAATTTAAACTGTGTGTTTATGTTTCGTCATTGTAGGCAAAACAAGAAAACAAGAAGACAGGGACAAGAACTATATAATATTAATATGTCACAGATTTGTTTTGAAAAGCTTAAATCAGACTTAAGGTTTTGTAATGTTAGAGATTACAGATCATAGTACGGCCAGAATATGGTTTCTAATAACTCAAAAATCGTCAGATTTTTCAATCTTTCTCATGAAGAAAATACAAACCACCCCAAAAATAATAAAAAACACTTGCGTTGTTATCGTCAAACTTTCGTAAATGAGAGACTAACTAAAAACCATAATAGCTTTGTCGAATAAAAGCAATAGATATTTTCATTAACAAATTAAATGTGTGACAAAAGTATTTGAAACATGCCAAACCATTCAAAAACACAACAGGTCTCCTTTAAAAGCCCCACCAGTTGCCAGTGAGATAATA
>JAYRBV010038900.1:1752-19145 GCA_036023255.1 Mitrocomella polydiademata
GATTGATTCTGCTATAGTTATATGGTGTACGGGGGATTGATTCTGCTATAGTTATATGGTGTACGGGGGATTGCACCCGTATTGGAAACATTAACTCAAATAAAATATTCTGTGTACGAATATGAAGAAGGAGAAAAGAAGAGTAAAACAGATTTAGAAGGTACGTTTGACTCGTCGAGGGTCTACAATTCAGCCGACTTAGAACGTGTGTTATCAACTGCGAAGATTGTGCTTACCTGTAGTCGTCTTACTTCCTACTTCACAGAACGATCCCGCGGGGCATTTCCCACCGACACTCAAGTGCACGTAATTATTTGGGCAATGGGTCAGGTTGGTCCACTGAGGTGTGGCGGTGTCTACACCTGAGATGCAGTAGTATCCACGGTCACATTCGCCGCTTACTGATGTGCTGTTCTGTTGATTGCAGTATTTTCCCGCGTCGCACGGTTTACAGTCGCGTTCTTCAACCAGACCGTCCTGTGCGCCGTACGTTCCACGCGGACATGATTTCCAATCCCAGCCTGTACCATTCGGACAGAAAAATCCAGTTGGACATCTGTGAATACCTGAATCACTCACGCCTGGAAAGAGTTGTATAGAAATACATTAGAGTTGGGTACCTTTTCTAAAAAGGATGTTTCTTACCAAATAAAAGCTACATTATATGCTTCATTATTAATTGAATTTCACATCTGCAAATAAATTATTGACTCACAGTTGTTTAAGAACTGAGCCACAAGTGAAAAGGGACTTAAACTGGACTGATTGAGTTCGTATAGCGAGGCACTTGATTAAAAAACCTCAAAAGAACCTAAAGTAATGGAAGCAAAAATAGTTACTTACTTGTGATGACAGTTCTCGATAAAAGAACAGCAACTTTAAAAACCATAGTAGTTCAGATTAACAATGAAATTCAGGCTTTAAAAATATTCCTCATGATAAAGTAAATTCTTACCGGAAACTACACCTTGCTTCACACAATACGAGCCAGCTGGACACGTGGTACAGTCACTTCTCAACGGTCCATCCGTATACTTCCCTTCCGGACAAAATTTGGGTTCCGCACTTCCCACCGGACAATGCATGGCACTCGGGCATGGTTTCTCTTTATCACTTACACTACCGTTGGGACAGTAATATCCTTGAGTACAAAGTCCCGTAGGGAAGGTTAACTTGCGAGTAGGACAGTAGAAACCAGATAGACAAGAAGAACAATCGCTCTCCTTCACCAAACGTGTACTGTTCGAGTAGGTGCCTTCCGGACATTCACTCTCCACCTCCGAGCCCAATCCACAGTAATGTCCCTCACCACACGGGTATTCCGTAGCCGATGAAGATTTGGATGGACAGAAATACCCGGGTGAACATTGCCCGGCTGGTTTTATCAATCCGGACACGTTACAGAACCAACCTCCCGTACAATTCTGACAGTCGGATAGCATCTGGCCTAGCGGGGATCCTCGGAACGTTCCCATAGGACACTTTGTTGGTTCACTCGTGCCTGGAAGGAATGTTTAAAGTGAGTTTATTTTCATAAAAAAACCGATGCTTAAAAATTTACTTTGGAACATCTTGAGGCAACTGTTGTTTCATATATTTTACGTGTCAAATATGGCTGCATATTTGAATAACAATATTTAAAGAAAAGATTGTAAATACCAATGGAGTGCGCGCAAAATGAAACTAATTTTACTGTTCGTTTAAATCGGAATATAAAATGAAATTCCTTCAAAACATCTTGGAGATGCGTGATACATGATTATGGAGATATTCAGCAACACTTAGTAAACGTCCTTACCTGGTTCACAATAATGACCAGCTGGGCACGCGTCCGCTTGATAACCAAGGAGTGGTGTTGTTGTATTTGCACCATATCGACAATAATACCCAGCTGCACAAAGTGTTGATGGGGTCACTGTACCTGTTTGATCACAAGCAAATCCAGCAGCGCACGGATAACATTCCCCTTCATTTTTACCGTTGGTTGCGTTACGGTAGGTAGCCCGAGGACAGGGATACTCCACGTCAAATTTGGTCCGGGCAGGGCAGTAATGACCCATAGGGCAATCGTGCACGGCATAGTTAACAACAGGACCATTGGTAGCATTACAATAAAACCCTGGAAAATAGAAGAAGAAGAAAAAACTAAAATTCTTGTAAAAACCTCGTTGCTTTTTGATGAAATACGTCAGATAAAGTGGCAAAAAACACCTCAATTTCACATTGAGTTCCACATCTTTTGTAATTATTTGAAGAGATATAATCAACAGTGACTAGCATTTTTCACCACCGAAAGCCCTACAGAGAGGTTGAAATAAACAGCTTACGAGACTCAGCGTCTTAGCCACTGAGTCTAGATCCAATTTTAAATTCTCTGAAAAATGAGACGAAGGCAAAAACAATTCGAGTAAAAGATTTGAAAATCAGGTTTGAATGGAAGTTTGTTTACTGGAAGAAATGTTAGTGTAAATCCAATGCAATGCAAACTAACCTTCTTGACAAGGTTTACAAGTCCATTGTCGGGTTTCATCCTGATAAGTACCAGATTCGCACGCATATCGGAATCCACTTTGACACTTATAGCCCAGTTCGCATTGATGTTGTACAGCGTCCTCCGCATGCCTGGTACAATAGTAGCCTTGTGAGCAGATACCGGATGGTTCAGCCAGTCCGTTCTCAGCACAAAATTGACCGGGTGTACAATCCTGGCAATTGGTGATGTTCCTGTTCAGAGGAAAAAGAAAGGACAACAAATAAATTATCATGATTCACAGAAGGTAAAAAGATTGTGCAGAGAGTTGTTTTCAATTGATACGGCACGCTACATTGGCTGCCGTTTGGTTTATTATTAGTAAAACTTTCCTTAGGACAGCCTCTCCAATACTAAATAAAGTGTTACAAAGGAGGGTCAGGTCATTTGTATCTACTGTTATCAATAACGTACTAGAACCCCTGTCAGTAAGCTACGAGTCAGCGCCTTAACCAATCAACCATAAAACAATCTCCAGAACAAAATGCATGAAAACCCCAAAACGGTAGACTAGAAAACTCGCTGAACACTAATGTTTTGATTGATAAGTTTAACCAACTTACACATTTTCTGTACTGTTCAAGAAGGTTCCCCTGGGACAGGCTTTATATTGTGATGATCCAAGTGGACAGTAATGACCTTTCGGACAGATATTACCAGTGACATTATCAGTTGGATTCGGTTGACTCGCTCCAAGTGTACAATAGTAACCTTCTTTGCATTGGAAGGTTGGTTCAGTGAGTCCTTCACGATCGCAGAAGTATCCACCCGTACATGGTGTCCACGACTTTGAAGCGTTTGGACAAAACGATCCGGTCGGACATATGTGAGATGTTGCATTGAACGAACCGAATGGGCAATAATACCCCTCTTGACAAAAATCTGTTGGGTTGGAATTTCCGGATCCGCTGCAGTATTGTCCTTCGTCGCACTGAACACAAGCCAGGATGCTAACTTGACTTGGTCGGTTGTTGTACGTACCTGGTTGGCACTTATACTGATGCGGATGTGTAGTGTTCTCTGGGCAGTAATGACCGGATGGGCAATCGTTTCCTTGGAACATAGAAGAATTGGCATAGCAGAAATATCCCGGTGGACAGGCTTTGCACAACACCTCCCCTGATTCATCTTGATACGTACCGGCCGGGCAGTTTTCCGGAAGCTCGGACTCGGGTGGACAAAATGTACCTGGTGGGCACATCCCGCCTTTCCCTAGAAGAAAAAATATATAATAACAGTCATAATATAACATAGTATGAATATAATTTCTAGCTTCACAAAAAATAAATGAATACCGTAAATGCTCAATTTAGCGCCCCTCTCGAATAAGCGCCCATCTTGTAAACGAAATGTTTTGATAGCCACCTCTATCAAATAAGTTCCCCTTTAAAAATCCAAATTTTTTAATCGAGCATTTGCGATGTCACCCATAAATTTGACATATTTACAGTAAATAAGAGACTTTCTGGAAGGAATCAAAATGTGGCTCCAAATAAAATACAATATACTAATTTTAAAAGGAAATTCAACTTCATGCTACCGTACCTGTGTGGAGTCCTAGCCTGGTGCAATTAGCTTCGACAACTGTTACGTTTTCAACTGGATGAGGCCTGTCTACACCACGAACACAATAATGACCACCACTACATTTGCCAGTGTATGATAAGGCATTGTACTCACTACAAAACTTTCCTGCCGGGCAATCGGTGCATTGGTCTAGACTCGATAACCCAGTCACGTTACTGTATGTTCCTGGTATACAGGGTTTCCAGTCAAGAGCAGTTTTTTGTGGGCAGTAGTAACCTTTTGGGCAGACGGTATAACCAGAGTAAGGATTCGCAGTCAAGTTTACCGGCATACAATAGAAGCCGGCCGGGCAAGGCTGGCAGACGTACTGTCTTGTGGCGTTGGTATAAGTCCCGTCTGTGCATTCTCTTGGCGTTATGCTCCCTATATAAGAAAAAGAAATCAAGCTTCTTTCTTTTAAATAAAACGACACTAAAGAAATTAGGTTAGTGATTTTCAAACGGAGTAAATCCAAAATATTGTACTGTAGAAACTTTGGCGTGAAAGCTGCCAAACTAATCGTGTATTTTGCTGGTTTTAGTTCGTCCACGCAAACCCTTGTCAACCATCCAAAAAATTTATATCATCTAAAGTAGAGTTTTTTACTCGTTTTTTAGTTTCTTTCCGTGCGAATAAAAATGACAAACGCGAAAGTTTCTGCACGTAAATTACACACTTTCATGCAAGAACCTTTTAATTCAACACAACAAACCTGTTGGACAGTGCAATCCAATTGGACACGGAACCGCATTCCTTTGTTTACTCTTCACCGGGCAGTAATAGCCTTCCAAGCATTGACCGGACGGATATTTCAAGCCAGACTGGTCACAATAATACCCCGAAAAACAGTCTGTACAATTTGAGACGTCATCAAGTTGTGTTCGATTTGAAAATGTTCCTTCTGGACACAGTTTGGGAACGGCGCTACCAGCTGGACAGTACGAACCCTCCGGACACACTTCTTGGGTAGCCAGGTGTGAACCGTTAGGACAGAAGAAACCTTTCGTACAAAGCGTCGTTGTGTTGAATTCGCCGGGTATACCGCAATACTTCCCTTCCGGGCATTCGGAGCATTGGCTTTCCTTTTCAAGTTTGGTTGTCCTACCAAGCGTCCCTCGAGGACACTTCTGCGGTTCATCTGTCTGCTCGGGACAAAAGTGTCCGTGCGGGCACGCATTGGCATTGATCCCTTCTTCCGGAGTTGATGTCTTGGCTCCGTATTTACAAAAGTACCCGGAACTGCACGCTGTGTTTGGATAAACGAGGCCTTCCTGGCCGCAATAAAAGCCACCGAGACAAGGCGTGCATTCTTCAGGCTTAGTGAGGCCGGTGATGTTATTGAACGTACCGATGGGACACGGGTGCTCATGGGCTTGTTTGGTTTCGTTCAGACAGTAGTAGCCTTCCGGACAAACATTCGCAGTATAGTTGACAATTGGACCATCTATAGCGGCGTCACAGAAGAAACCTTCTTTGCACACTTTACATTCTGCTTGTCCTCTCTCATCCTGATACGTGCCAGAGAGACACAGTTCTTCTTTTCCTTTCCCACCAACGCAATGATAGCCTTCGTTGCACTGGAATGCAGTAGGCGAAACTTGTCCCGCGGGACAATAATATCCCGCAGAGCAACCACCAGATGGATACGGCAGGCCAGATTCGTTACAGAATTTCCCAGGGGTGCATGACTGACAAGCAGATTTGTGTATAGCTCTTTTACTACTCAAAAAGGTTCCAGGATCACAGGCCATTGGTCCGAGGGTTCCTTCAGGACAGTAATATCCGCGTGGACATTCATTACCGACAACTCCATCCGTGGGTATGGGCGTAGTAGAGTTCTTAGTACAATAATAACTGGACGAACAATTGCCAGATGGTGCTGGTAATTCCTCACTTCCGCAGTATTTTCCGGCGTCGCATTCCAATGGTTTGTACGAACCTAAAGGACAGTAGGATCCTTGCCAACATCTCCCACCGTTGATGAACGGTTTGGAGCTGTCCGAGTGTCCACTGCAATACCAACCTTCCGCACATTTTGCTGTTGGCTTGGAGTTGCCCATACCTGCACAAAAGAAACCGGGCGTGCACGACAAGCAAGCGTTTTGATCCTTTTGGTTTGTTTGGTTGTTATAGGTTCCAGCAGGGCATGGGTATTGATATTGTTCGGATGTGTTCTGTAGGCAATAATGACCGGTCGGGCAGCTAAAGTTTCCGTAATGCACAATTCCTTCCGGACAGTAATAACCATCCGGACAGGTGGTACAGAACGACTGGCCGGCTTGATCATTATAGGTACCGGCCGGGCAGGGTGCTGGCTCAACCGCACCGGCTTTGCAAAAGTATCCTTTGGGACAAATATCTCCGATCCCTTTGAATGAACTACCAAGCAACAATCCATAGCGACAAGTATCGTTGGTTGAGTTGTATGTGTCAACATAAGGCTTTGATATTGAAACACCTAAAAAACAAAAGAAACACTCGTCTGAATATAACATACTAAGGAAATTGACTTGACTTAATATGGTTTTCGGGTGGCTCTGAGACGAGAACCCAAAAAAGAAATTCAAGCTACAAATACAAACGGTTGAAGCGTCTATATCAACGCTAGTAAAAGGTCTTTATATACATTGATATTTTACTGACGACAATATAGAGACTTTAACTACACGAGAGTTAAATATTCATACCTATTCTGCAATAGTATCCAGCATGACATTGTCCATCGGTTTCAGTGCGGATGTCACCATCACAATAATCACCAGGTGTACACGCCTTGCATTGAGATACTTCTCGTAGTGATGTCTCGTTAGAGAAGGTACCTGCTGGGCAGGGCTTGTGATCGGCCGGTCCAGTTTGTAGCGGGCAGTAATACCCGCGCGGGCACGCTTTATACGATATCGATTCGTTCCGTAACATCCCTTCGGTCCACGTCAACGGCGAACAGTACATACCAGGTGGGCACTGTTGACATGTTGATTGTCCGGTAGCGTTGGTATAGAATCCAGACGTGCACGGTTGAGGAATAGCAGAGCCGAGTGGACAGTGGAAACCGAAAGGACAGGTAATGGGAGATGGCGCTTGGCTACCTGTTGGACAATAGGCACCTGGCGCACAAAGATCTGTCACATTGTTAAGACCACTTGTCTCGCAATAGGATCCTAAAAATAAATATAATTGTTTTATTTATTTAGCTCTATCCTTTATAAACATAGTAGAACATCATTTCTAATCTCTAAGAACGGGTAGCTCAGTTGGTAAGAGCGTCGGCTTGTTTCTCTCTAGTAGAGACTCCTGTTCCGATGATCGAAGGTTCGATCCCCGTGTCTGTTCATGCTCTGACTGAAAATCAGGTCTGAAAAATGTAGGCTAGACCTAACCAATTCACTCGTCTGGACGTGAATTGCATAGTGTCGATAAAACTGGACTGTGGATCCTTCTGGAAAAAACCGAAAGGCCGTCTGAAGGTTCTAGGTTAGTCTGTCCACATAAAATATACTTCAAATACTACTCTTCTTAGTTGTGTTGTCAGATATTCCCATCAGACATCAATTCAACGTTTGTTTGAACAATAACAATGTTAGAACAACGTTGATAAAACGTAGTGTGCACTGCTGGGAGTGTTTTTTATGTTAAGTACAATTGAAAGCACTTTCGAATAATTCTGAGTAATAGAATGAATTAAGGATTTACCCGCAGTGCAGTTTATGCATTGGCTTTCCATCGATCTTGTGAGTGATGGTTGGAATGTTCCCTGCTTACACAACAAAGGGTTGGTTGAAGTTTGTGGGCAGTACGCACCAGTTGGACATGGTACTTGTTGAGCACTGGAAGAGCCTTCCGGACAATAGTATCCCTGTTCACATGGTGCATACACATCTTCGAGACCGGCTTGTGGGCAGTAGTAACCTGCTGTACAGTTGTGACATTCAGACTCAAAGGCAAGACCTAGAAATATGGTGGAAAATGAATAGTAATTCTCGTTTTGTACCACGATCTAAAGACACTGTTCGAAATCAACGAGCAGATTCAAAAGATACGTAAAGATGTTTTTTAAAAACTACAAAGTGTTTCTTACTGTTTTTAAAACGGGAATACATAATTTGTATACATTGGGTTAACAATAAGGTCAACTTTCCGGGCAACTTGGTGTACCTACCTGTGATGTTATTGAACGTTCCTTCAGGGCACATTACGGGTTCTCCTGTCCCTTGGGGACAATATCTTCCTTTGAGACATATGTTCGCATTATCTCCTTCGTTGGGTGTGGCAGAGGTAGCGTTCCTTCTACAGAAGTATCTCTCAGAACATGTTTGGTTTGGTGTACTCATCCCTGAAACAAAATACCATTTCATAAAAACAACCTTCAAAAGAATTGACACATAATTCAGAGAAAAGAAAAATAAGAGCTTTCTAGGTTTTGATTTCGATTAAGACAATTTGATAGTTCTAAGTTATCAGTGAACATACATTACCGACAAAGTATGAATCAAAACCCACCTTGTACTGGACAGTAACGTGCAAAGTATGAATTAAAACCCACCTTGTACTGGACAGTAACGTCCCAGTGAACATACATTACCGACAAAGTATGAGTTAAAACCCACCTTGCACTGGACAGTAACGTCCCAGTGAACATACATTACCGATAAAGTATGAATTAAAACCCACCTTGTACTGGACAGTAACGTCCCGGAGTACATTCTTTACAATCCAAAATATCTGTGTTGGCTGTCACATCAGAATAGGTTCCAACGTGGCACGGATACTGGTGGGCAATCTCCGTATTGTTCGGACAATAGTGACCCGGTGGACATGGATAGGTTTTGTAATCTGTCATCTTGTTATCGGGGCAATAATATCCCTTCATACACGGATAACATTCTCCTAGTCCTTCCACCGGAGCGTATGTACCAATCGGACATTCCGTGGGAAGTATACTATCCGCCTTACAATAATGACCGACCGGACACTTTCCTCCATAACCGGTCTCCCGCCCATCGTAACAGGTGGTGTTTAACTGACTTTCGTTCAATGTTTGGTTCGTGCCGATTGGATTGGGCCGGTCTACACCATACGCACACCAGAATCCAACAGCACAATCACCAGTGTACGATGTAGCGTTCTGGTGTGAACAGTACTTACCTTTCGGGCAGGGCTTACAATCTACTACACTGTTGTACCGCCGCTCCGGTCCAAACGTTCCTCTAGGACACGGTCTCAGATCTTGTCCAGTTCCCGCTGGACAGTAAAAGCCCTTATCACATTCGACTGGAACACCAGATTTTAGACAATAGAAACCAGCTGGACATGGGACACACTGGAAAGCGAGTGTTTCG
Source organism: Mitrocomella polydiademata (assembly GCA_036023255.1). Classification (NCBI taxonomy): domain Eukaryota; kingdom Metazoa; phylum Cnidaria; class Hydrozoa; order Leptothecata; family Mitrocomidae; genus Mitrocomella; species Mitrocomella polydiademata. The sequence goes on from JAYRBV010038900.1 coordinate 11,185, forward strand.
TTTGCCATTTGATTAGCTGGGCATGGCAACTGTTGGCTCGTTCCTCCAGGACAATAATGTCCAGCTCGACAACCATATGCTGGTGGTTCTTTCACTGACTGACCGGGTGGGCAATAGTAGCTAAAATAAAAATGGTGTTGTAGTGTATGTAATTCGCAAACCATAACATATATTGCACACTTGACAAAAATAATGAAAAAATGAGTCCCTAAAGACATTATTTTGTCAAAATGAAATTTTTGGCTACTTTTCTAAAAAACCTTATTTTTTTACCAATGGTACTTTCCATGAAAATGAAGTAAACACGCAGAACACACATCCAGGTCGATTTGAAATTATTTCGGAATTTGATATACTTTTTTCGCACTATTCTTTTTGACGTCTCAATAAAACATTGCATTGCATTTGCGAATAAAGTAAAAAAAACCAGAAAAGATGAAAAGATGCAAATCAATATATAAGGGTTACGCCCATAGGTACCACACTCCCTATGTTCGCCAGCGAAAAATGTAGTGACTCAGAAATCATTGACTTGATATAATATGAATTGCTATATCAGATAATTTTCTTGGTATTTTTGTTCTCAACTACAACTACACCTTTAGAACGCACAAATTAAATTCGGGTAAATTTCTGAAATTCGATCTTACAATTTGGGATTATATATTATTGTAAATTATTTGATAATCGATTTTAAGATAGAAAGACTTTGAAAACAACATATTTTTTAAAGAACTAATTATTGTTGATTTAATTTCATTTTTAGACAACTATAATACAGACAATAAATAGAGGAATAAATACCTTAAGTGACTTAATTTCCGCGTGGATTTAATTTCGCGAACCCCAAAATTTTTACGTTTCGCGTGGATTTAATTTCACGAAAAAAGCAAAAATCCACGCGAAAATTAAGCCACTTAAAGTATACAATCAATATAAGTGAACATTTTAAAAAGACATGGAATTTAATTGGGATTTTAATTGAGTCGGGTACTGAAACTGATTAATAGTAAAGTTATATAACTCTAAAAGTGACGTCTCGACCAATCAAATTCGCGTAATAATGCACCTCTGAGGATTGTTTGAATAAAGATGATATTAACCTACCGTTTAGCACAATCACCAGTAGGCGTAGACAACCCATCGCCCTCACAATACTTGCCACCACTACAATCCCAACAATCGGTAATATTCTTGCCTTCAGTAGTGTTACGGAACGTGCCCGCTGGACAGAACTTTGGATCGTAGGTACCCAATTCGCAATACCGACCTTCTGGACAAGGGATTTGGTTGGCCACCTTAGCTCCGGTCTGACAGTAAAAACCGGACCAGCAGAAGCCGGTTGGTTTCGTCATGTTGTATTCACTGCAGTACATCCCTTCCGTACAGTTGTAACATTGATCCTCAGATTGTCGCTTGGTTGCGTTATTGAATGTGCCGCGAGGGCAGGGGAGAGGCTCGTCTGTGCCTTCAGGACAGTAAAATCCCTTGGGACATGGGCCAGCATTTGATTTGTTAAAAGCACCGGCGCTGCACGAACATTCAGGACACGTACAATTTGTCAAGTTGGCAATAGTCGATAAACCAAGCGGAATGATGAGCTCGGGCGTCGAAATAATTGCACCACTACGACAGTAATATCCTGAAGAAAAAAAAAGAAGAAAAGAATTGCAAAGTCGGGTCTTCTCAGGTCATGTGAATGAGTATTTATTAGAAATCATTCCTTCAAGTAAACCTTTTCGAATAAAAACAAATGCGGGACAACTTTCGTCACCTTATTTTGTCCGCTAAGGTATTCTCGCCTCTGGATCCTTACCTGCGCTGCACTTCTTCGTGTATTCAGTTTGTCCTTCTTGGTCGCAGAAGAATCCACCAGGGCACGCTATGCACTGTTCGACCACCTGCAACCCTGTCTTATTGCTGAAGGTACCCGTCGGACACTTGTATTCGTTCGCGTATTCGGTTCTATTCGGACAGTACATGCCTTGTGGGCAGATGGTGGCATTGTAGTGGGTAATGGGGCCATTTGTATTGTCGCAGTAATAACCGGGAGGACATTCCTTAAAACAAAACAAAAAAAACACACCATGAAATCAAACATAAATTCAACATGCTTATCCGATAAAGAAATGTGCTACAAAGCAACAATTTTTACTTAAAGTAGACCTTATGAAATTCTGCTAACGAACACATTTCTAGTGAAACCCACTTCGCAAGCATGCATGAGCCGGCCACAGCTCAGCCTAAGCTGGCGAAATTTAAACATCGCTATCCCCTTACCTTACAATCTTCTTGTTGTTGCTCATCTTGGTATGTTCCGGATAGACATGGTGTTCCGGTAACCGACCCCCTGGCACAAAAATGACCAGCCGGACACCGGAAAGTTGGTGGTTCACCTCTGTGTTGCCCCTTGGGACAATAGAAACCAGCGTTGCATAAATAGGTAGGGTTTGCGTTGCCCTCGCCACTGCAGTAGCTCCCCTCCGTACAAGACAGACAATTAGCTAGCTCTGTGTTCCTCGTGCTATTGGAATAAGTACCCGGTGGACAGAGAGTGACACTATCGCTACCTGCTGGACAGTAGGCACCCCTTGGACACGCGTTCCCGGTAATATTATCGTCTGGTTGTGAGGACTTTGCTCCAGATAGGCAATAGAAACCAGCTGAACAGTTCGCGTAAGGAGCATCGTGGCCTTGGTTGGGGCAATACTTCCCCGCTTCGCAAAGGATAGGTTTGGATGATTTTTGCGGACAGTAGTAACCAACGGGACACACACCACCTTGAAGAGGATCAGACGGTGTCGCCGAAGTAGCTCCCAGTAGGCAATAATATCCAGCTTGACATTCACCGGTGACGTTATTTTGACCTACGATAGAAATTTCGTACCATCCAAAAAAAACTGTCTAGTAATTATCACAGCGGGAGAAAGAATTTCGTTCCGCATCAAAAGAAAACACTTTTTTAATGATTCTGCTCATTTTGAATAAACGGTGACTTATCAAGAACAGATGAATTCACAATATAAGACAGACGTCTATATACCCAATAGTAAATATAAAAACACTAAATCTACACGTCATTGCAACACGCTATTTCAAGGTCAACCAAGCAAATTTAATACCATTTGGGTGAAGAAAAGAAAACACAATTTCATACCTTTTTTATTACAATAAAATCCCGGTGTGCAGTTAGTACAATGTTCCTGCGATGACTGTTGGATCAAACTGTTGAAGCTTCCTGCTAGACAGGCATTTTGGTATTCAGATTTGGTTCTAGCACCACACCAGTAACCATCAGGACAGGAAATGGGATACGTACTGTTGGCAGGACAGTAGAATCCTGCTGAACAATTCTTACAAGTTGCCTGCTGTGAAATATTATTGTAGGTTCCACTTTCACAGGGGATCGGCTCGTCAGCGGTCCCTGTTGGACAGTAGGTCCCAGATGGACAGATACCCCCATATGTATCATTGGGCTGTTTAGTGTCGGAGCCTTTCAAGCAATAATACCCTTCTGAACAAGGACCAGTCGGCGTTGACTGAGTGCCAACTTCGCAATATTTACCGGCCAGGCATTTATCGCATTCTTCCATCGATTTCAAACGATCCTTTGGTAGGGGTGAATACCTACCAGCAGGACAAGGAGAAGGTTGGTAGGAATCTTCTGGGCAGTAGTAGCCACCAGTGGGACATTTACCAAAGTTGTTGTTACCTGATTGGTCGTCGTCTGGCTGTTTAGTCACGGCTTTCTCCTTACACCAATACCCAGCCATACACATACCTGTGTAATTCTTCAAAGCCGAACCTTCGCAGTATTTTCCAGGAGGACATGCCGTACATTCGGTTATTTTCTTCAGATATTCAGTGACGCCGTACGTCCCGGGTAGACAAGGTTGCTTCTTACCTAGGAATTCGATGCTATCTCCGCGGTGACAAAAGTAGCCTTGAGGACAGGGAAGAGGTTCGGTTGGGCTGCTCAAACATTCGTATCCCTCTGGACAAACTGAGCATTCAGAGGAACCAGTGCCGTTTGCATATTTTCCTAAAATTCATGAAAACACTGATAAGTCAACATACGTATGCGCAAGCTTCCGAATGAGAAATAAACAATAGAATGTAGAACTATTCCCTAAAATACACTACTCCGGTCAGATTTTTACAAAGAAAATGACTAAGTGGAGAAGAGTTATACTTACCATCTGGACAACCCTCTGGGATGGAAGTTCTTCCTGGGCAAATTTTACCAAGTGGGCACAACCCTCCGATCGTTGAGTTATTTGGGTTGGGTAATTCGTTGCCTCGTTTACAATAGTAGCCTGGGTCACAATCTCCCGTCGGTGTTGTGTTATTTTTCCCTTGACAATACTGTCCGTCATCACATTGTCTACAGTCACCAACTGTTTTGCCACCAGTGATAGGACTAAAAAAGGGGAGGACAATTTTGTATGATTTAATAAGCGCGATCACTACTGGGCAAGAGACTCGATCAAATTAATAAGTGGGAAGAGTGTCGTATCAATACAAAATATATTCTACTCGCAGACCTCCCCAAAGGTTAAGAAGTATTTCCGTTGTCTGCGCAACATCCCACCTGGCTCTGCTTCGCTTTTTAAGCGAATTGCCGCTGCGGTGGTCTGTGGGCAATACTATTGCTTTCTTATATGCAAGTAGACTACGAATCTAAATCTCGGATTCCGCACGGTGTTTTGTTTACAAATATATACGCATGCGCACTCAGTCCCCCAGTTTTTCGGGGGAAAGAAGAATATGAAAAACAGAGTATTGCCTACAGACCACCACTGCCGGGTTTCCGTCTAGCAAGATGGTGAAGCTTAGCACATCATTAACACTTACTTGTAAGTTCCTGGTGGACAGCCAACTTCAATCGTACTTCCACTAGGGCAATAGAAACCGGGAGCACACAGACGACCCCAGCTGACTCCTTCTACAGGATTTGGGTAGACGGCATTTCCAAAACAGATGAAACCGGCCTCGCAATCACCTGTCGAATGAAGAGAATAAACATTACTTTTATTTGGAATATCTTTGGGATTGATATAGGCCGTTAGTAAAACGCATTTAGAACTTACTCAAACAAGATTTTTCTTAATAATTTAATGACTTTTTTTATTAATCACACACCTCGGTCGAAGTTCGACTTAATATTCTTACACTCTTACATTTAAATAAAGTAAACTCAAAAACCAACCAAACAAAAATGTATCGCTGACTGACCTGTAGGAACAACAGAACCAGTCCCACAATATTTTCCAGGAGGACAAGAGAAACAATCTTCTAGTTTCGATTTGTGTGTTTCGTTGTTGTAGGTTCCAGCCGGACAACTAGTCGGTACTTCGCTCCCCTCCGGGCAGTACGCACCTTGTGTGCAGTTATTCGTGATGGTCATTTGAGTTGTCTCGCAATAATGTCCAGGTTGGCACGGTTCGCATTTACCTTTCCCGTCGAACGGTTGAAATGTACCGACTTGACAGGGAAGTTGCGTTGAGGAGCCTACCGGAGCAAAATGACCAGGCTGTGCCTTATGTTGCCGGGGACTAGATGAATTCCGGGTGCAATAATACCCTTCTTGACACGGTCCGTCTGGGGCGGGACCCCGGGCATTGGCGCAATAGTATCCCGGATCACAAATACGACAATCTTTAGCGTTGATAGCACCTGATGTATTGGAGTAGGTTCCTTCCGGACAGGGATCAGACTGCCAACTGCCCGGGGGACAAAACCCACCGGGAGGACAGAGACTTCCAGTATTCCCGTCAGTCGGTGTTTCAGTGTAGGCTCCTATGATACAGATGTACCCGGCATCGCAAGGTCCACGTGGGGTGGTCAAACCTTGTGAATCGCAATATCTGAAAAAATAAAAAATAAATTACTCAAAAAAGTCAAAAAGGTGAATTTTTTAACTATTTTAGTTTGCAAAAATCATATGACGAAAATCATTATCACTTCATAGTTGTTTTAGGATAAGAAATCAAGGTGTTATTCTATCTGACTGAAAGTAAATTCCCGGAGCTTTCCAGGACTAATGGCAATCTTAAGTATAATAAATATAGCAAAGAAGTCTTACTTTCCCTTGTCGCATTGTGTACAATTCTCCCTGTAGTTTAATTCCTCACTTGGACCATAAGTCCCAATAGGGCATGGTGCTGGTGTAAAGGAATCAGGTGGACAATAGTATCCCATGGGACAGGATATCGGTTTGGGTGTACCCTCAGGACAGTAGAAACCAACAGGGCACGCCTTGCAACTGGTAACATTTGGTGTTCCCAGTACATCAGTGTAGGTTTTAGCTGGACAGGGCACTTGCCGCTGGCCGTAAGAACCGATGATCTGGTTCACATCTACACCGTCAGTGATTCCGGTTGGACAGTAGTATCCCTTGTCACATTGATTGGTCGGGATGACGGTTTGCTCTTCGCAATAGAAACCGGCCGTGCATGGTAAACATACAGCAAGCTCGTCACCGTTTTCGAAAGAGTTGAAAGTCCCAACTGGACAAGGTACTTCCCTTGTAGTGGCTGTGACAAAGAAGAAAAAAACTTTTAAAAGAAAATAATTTTTTTCCACACTCCTTTTCAGGATTATTTCTTTATTCGATTGTTTTGACTGAAATAGAAACTACCTTACAAACCGACGACAATAGTTGGCAATAAAGGTTGACGAAAATTTTTTCCAACTTTTGAAAACTTTGGGCAAACCTTAGAAAAAGTTGTGTAATTTATTGGAAGGTGACGGAAATATTGTATTGCCCTATATGTTACTTTCCCTGGTGGATCAAAGTAAAAACAATGGCGTAAAAAGAAAGAAACATACAACAATACCTTCTACACAATAATGTCCCTTGGTGCAATTTCGTGCTTCCGAAACATCCTTCAAGCCACCGTAACAAAACTTTCCCTTGGGACACTTCATGTTATTTTTCATGTTCGTCTCTGTTGTTATGACGTTATCACAGTAAAATCCCTTGGGGCAAAGCTGGAATAAAACAAAGAGTTCAAAGAGTTGTCTTTAAAACAAAATATAATTTCGTGAATTGAAAAATCTTTTGTCAAAAAGGGTATCGCTGAAGTTTTTACAAGATTACATGTGATTGGATTGGTTTTATTAAATACAAACAATAGATTCTATTTCTAGCTTTCTAAAGAACGACAAATTTGTATTGGTTTTATTAGCCAATGAAAAGTGACCTTGTAAAAAACTTCAGCTCATCTGGTCAAAAAAGGAGAAATTTCTTCCTTTAACACTAAATGTGGGCAAAAATTGACTACCACTATTAAAATCATTGATATGACCAGTGACCAAATCCATTCAATAGTAAGAGTGGAGGCGTGTTACAGTAAAGTTTGTATATTATACCTGACAAACTGACTGCCCAGGTTTCGTGAAGAAACCTACACCACAAACTTTTGGTACAATGGTGGCGTTCAAGCAGAAATGACCAGCTGGGCAATCAAGACAATCATTCTGATAGCCACCACCGATTCCTTCCGTTGCATTCGAAGTGACATTATATCCGTACGGCATGTAAGTACCAATCGGACACTCGTACGGGCGGACAGTACCCTTCTCACAAAAGTACCCCATGGGACAATCTTTGCACTGCGCTTGTGTATATTTCCCGTAGTCCGGGTTATACGTGCGGTTGGCGCATGGAAATTCGACGGCGAATTTGGTGTTTTGCGGACAGTAGTAGCCTGGTGGACACAGATGTGTGGCTGCTTCCCCACCAGGACAATATTGTGTGGGTTCACAGTCTGTGCATTGTTCAGCTTTCCATAATAGTGAGCTTGTAGTGTATGTACCAGGTGGACAGGGATACTTTGTGGGGGATGGAGTTCCTAAAAATGATTCGGTAATTTGTATAGCAAATTGTGTGTGCGTTGATTTCAAATTTATGTACTATACTACAGATTGGTTCCATAAAAAAACATATTTAGTTTCTG
>JAYRBV010039011.1:0-19112 GCA_036023255.1 Mitrocomella polydiademata
TTTATGCACTGTTATTGAAAAAAAACAGTCGCTTTGGTTGATTGGAATTATTGGAAATCTCGCGTTTTTAAAAACATAAGATGCAGATTGCTATCGCGAGGCCCGACGAAACCATAAAGAGAGGCGTGATTGGTTTAGCAGCTTTACTCCTATTGTTACTAACTCAAAACGAGACCGCAACTACGGAGAACAAAGCGCAACCAAGGCTCTTCGACGCGTTATAATGGAAATTAGAGTTGCACGCTATCCTCTCCTTGCATCATCTTTGGTTTCCTCTAGCTATGCAAGATTAACTTTTATTATTCGTCGGAGAAATGTGCTGCCGTTTATGTTTTATTAAAAATCTCATTATGTGTTAATAGTGTTGATAGTTTTACCAAGGTGGTACTTAAATTCATTAGTCAAAGGTCTGGATCGGTTTTGGCGTAATTTTTTTTTACTCTTTTTCTAGTGATGAAACGGTGTATTATAGCCTATCTATATATATATCGGTATATTCAATTTTGATGATAAGCCCGCCAATCTAGATCTTATTATTCAACTTTTTCATGAACTTCTAATATGAAACTAGATGAATTACTCGGTAAACCATACGAGCTTAATAGGACTGAGTTCCTGCCCTACATGATTCAACTGTGATAAGTATGATGTAACTGTGAACCGAAAAGTGAGTTGAATCCGCCACTTGGCTCATCTATCTGGTAATGTCACGTGGATATATGGTAAGGTATTTCAATCGGAACTGGTGTTCCCCTAGACCATATTAGCGTGATATCATCGGATCGATAGCTCAGTGGTGGAGCTATCGCCCGGCAAGTGAGAGGTTGTGGGTTCAAATCCTACTCAATCCACAGTGTTTAGATTACTTGTCTCAGCTGAATTAAGTGCGATAATGTGAACATCACAAAAACTCGGTATTTGATCAACAAATAGAAAGGCGAATGAGGGTTAATTTGTTATCCAAACGAGGCCAGAAAAAAGGTATGGAAAGTAATACAATTTCATTTTCATCATATCATATTGTCAAGTCAATTTGACACCATAAAAATACAATGGTTTCTACACGGTAACCACGGTAACATGTAGAACATCAAATATAATAATAGTAATAATAACATTTTCTGTATCCATAAAAATTATAGAAATAATGAATATGTATATGATAATAAACAATTTATATATAATTATCTCTTTGCTTTGTCTTCAATAATAATAATTATAACAAAAGGGCATATTCTACCTTAACCAACATTCTATTTACATATTAGAAAGGAACATAAAATTATTTACAATCTCAATTTTTTCTCTTAAAATTTTCTTCTACTACTTCTTCTCCTCCTGGCGCATATCACGATGAATAAACAACTCAAACAATTTCTTTTGGATAGACTACAACTGTTCCTGTACCTGTTGGAGACTCGATCGTTTCCATACACCCGCACTTACAATTGCTAGGAGCAAGAGTGGTAGGTGAGCTGCGAGGTGAGGAGGGGCTATGCTCCCTGGAGATGTGACTGTTGTGATGGTGGTGGTGATTATGGTTATCGTTACCATTTTGATATTCGTAGGAGTCTCTGTCTTCCTCATAACGCGTGTTAATAGGACTAGGTACCTTCCAACCTTTCCTGTGTAGCTCTCCAAATCTACTGACAGGGATGTCATAACTTTTGTCTGGTATCTCCTTCTTTATATGGTCTTCAGGAGGAGGAGAAACGTCAGTGGCTGTCGGAACTGTCTGTGTAGATGCGTCAATCATTGGAGAATATCTTCTGTACATGTAACAATGAGGTTCGTCAACCGTCGGTGGTTGATGCGATGGTGACGTCTCCTTGACAGATTTAGGTAAGTAATTGGTGCTCAGAACAATAGCTGGTGCATCAGAAGGAGTAGAATCATTTCTTGGTGAGTGATGGTCGCCCTGGTGTGAATGTGGTCTGGGAGGTGGTGGGCTTCTGCTCTCTTTGGCGTAAGAATTTGCTCGATTGTTGTTGTCGTGTGTTCTTAGTGTTGATGGGGAAAGAGAACGCTTATCCTCCTGCTTTGGAAACAAGTGACCGTTCCGTTCACGGCGATCAATCGGACCGGGCGACTCCTGGCGGCGAAGCAACATGTTACTTTCTCTTCCGAAATGGTAACGATCTAAAACTTTCAACCTTTCCTCAGCATATTTTCGTGCGTTTTCTTCGTATAATGCAAGGCGGCTATCCGGCGGAGGACTAGTATTTTTGTAGCGGAACAGTGGATATTCACTCGTACTGTTACGTCGTTCAATGCGTTCCGGTCGATGGCGAACGACACCATGCTCTGAATACCGGTATCTCCGTTCATCATCGACATGATCTCGTTCAGAGTGATGTCGTTTTCGTTCATTAAATGTCTCCTCCTCACGTCTCAGTTCGTCAGTTCTATTGTAAGAGGATTCTTTTGTTGGGTATGCAATATGAGGAGAACCCCTGCGCTCTCCTCCCCTGTAAGAATGTTCTAGAATAATGGAGCCCGGTCGGTGGTGGTCTTCGGGATCTGAGCGATGTGGGCTGCGTGCTCGGCGAGGTGGCGAGTTGCTTGTTGGATGAGTCGGTCTACCGTACTCGAGGCGAGGTGAAACACTATTGGGGCGTGAGTGTGGGTGGTAGATGTATGGTTTCGCGAGGTCCTGGTTTGGTTGCCTTTTAATGTCGTCATGAATATGTTGGTAGTGTGGGAAAGGACCAACGGGGATGTTTTTGATTCCTCCACGCATCATGTGTGTTTTGATAGCATTTACAGCAGCCTGCATCTCAGGTGAGGCTACAAATTTGTAAACGAATCTTCGACCGCTCACCTACAGGAAGATAAATTTTATCTTGATTAGTTGTATGTTATTTATTGGCTGTTCAATTTAAGTGGTTGAGCAGTTCTGTCGTGATGAGAATACCCAGTTAGCAAAGGAAAAAATAGGGAATAAAGTTGTTAAAAATGATAGATTATTGTGATTTTTCTGACATTTAAGCAATATATCAAATATTAAAAACACTCAATTAAAGGCGGTTAAATTTGATCTAAAGCCAAAACAAAAACAATGCATGAATAATTCTGAAAAAGGAAATTAATTGACGTCATCAAACATGCCGTGCCGACGGAAAAACGTCAAGAAGAAGGTTGAGTTACACAACGAGACGAGGAAACTAGCATTTTGATATCTTCCGGTATAGTAACTCTATTTACCGGTATTCAAGTCGAGGTCAAGTTTTCACGTCCGGAATTATGTCCGGTATTATGTTGGAAAATAAATAAATGATGATTGTTGCCGTAGTAATCTCCATGACAACAACAAAAACACGCACCCTTCGGGTGTTTGCGGAGTATAAACGTGTAATCAGATTTTAACCCATACGCTAGCTACTACGCATCTTTCCATATTAAAGTTGTTAGCGGACTTACCTTTTTTATGATATCTTTACTGTAATAATATCGAAGAGCGCGACTCAATTTATCATAATTCATTCCTTCTTTATGTTTACGCTGTCCCCATTTCTTTGCAACGTCTTCGCTGTTCTTTAATTTGAATTCGCCGTTCACTTCATCTGTCCACTCGATCATGGTAGAATTTGACTCGTCCATCAATAACTCCAGTAGGAATTCCCATAAATGAACAGATCTTCGAGGCCCTATAAAAATATAATTTTCATAAAATATTTTATGTTCCAAGTATTTCCAGACAAATAACTTTCTATCAAAGATAACGGCTGTTCTTTACAGCCACAGACCACAGTTTAATAGCCTTAGTAGCTCTTGCAATTATGCGTAATGCATCTTTAAATGTCAAGTCATTCCCTCGCATAGACTCGCTTATCTAAAATGAAGTTTAACCAGTAATCTTGAAGAACATCCATATTCCAAAACAAAAGAAATTGAACATGTAAATGCGTAGAAACACACCGTAGTCCATCATGACTGTTCTTTCATGTGATACTTTTGGTATAATTCGTTTACTTTGAAGATTTTCTCTGAACAATAAAAGTCTCCTCTTATGCTTCCATCAACCCGCTTCAACTCCTTTTACACAAAACTTATGAACATCGGAAAACTTCCTATCATGAATTGTTTAAGAGAGAAAGACGAAATGAACACATTACCGGCCTCTTGACCGGAAAAGTTTCAAAACCGTTCCTCGTTTACGACACATCATCCATCCTGTAGTATGCTAAAAGTCCCCTAAGGAGAAGGGTCATTACGATGGACCGGGGCACACATTTTGTCGTATTCGTTTTAATAAAAAAGCTCTCCTTCACGGTGTGTTTAAAAGGACGAGTAGACGATTATTGAATTTTAACGGAATTTTGTTGTAAAGAAAAACAACCGGAATTAAGGAATGCTTTCTATCAGACAACTCTTATGATTTACCGCGGGAAATCATTTAAACTTTGAAAAAATAAGTTCGGATTTCCAAAAGTATTTTTTCGTATATATTTTCTTAATTCGATTAGTTTCCCACTTAAAATGCTGAATTCCGGTTTTAAGAGAAATACAAACAATTTTTAGTGTGTTATCTTAACAAGGGAAAAGATATTTCGTGTAGATTATTTTTGTAATCTAGAGAGGAAACATTTTCGTTAAATGGACCGCCCGTTTCTTACGGATCTGTATCTTTCGAACACGGGGGAAAGAGCCTTTTTTTATCTGCACTCCCTTCTTCTTCCCGTACCGGTATCGCAATATAAGCAAATGAAACGGATAAAATTGGTGTGGTGTTCGCATGGTAACAGGCATATAATAAGTACGGGGAAACGCTGCTATTAAAAAAAACAGATAAAAATACATTCAGCGCATGCGCATTTCTAGTTCGTTTTTTTATTCACGAAACGAAAGAGGTGAGCATTTTGATTTAAGGCTGTTAATTACTTCAGGTTATTAGAGATAATAACTGATAACTAGCTTATCTTTTGAAAACAATTTCACAGTATTTTCTCGTGCTTACTTAGAAAATCAAATTACGCTGTATGACAAAGAGAGATGATATAAGTAGTCCCCCGGAAATTAACTTTTCAATATGCGGATGTGATCAACGTGTTTGTCAAAAAACGATTCAGTAACACGTCATTAGGAGTGATGAGCTACTCCTTAAATGGAATGTCAATATAATGACATATTTTAGCGGTTCTGTAAATAAAATATAAAAGCAAAAGATAAGGATTCTGCACCGTTGGCAATTTTCAAATATCTCAGCCGTGACTATTTTTTGGGTATGCCAGTGATGTCAAAATTCCCTACCAATGTCAAACTGTAAAGCCTGTAATGTGCGGTACGGAAAATGTTTTTGCTACTTATACACTTTTAAATCAGAGTTTTGTACAGGTTGAAACTGTAACTTCTGCTTATTTTTATTGTGTGAGAAAAAGGGTTTGATCTGCATCGGGTGTGAACTTACATTTCTTCATCAAACAACAGCGAATGCTACAATATCCCTCAACCAGTTTTATCAAAACAACATTAATGTCACTGTTGACTTTCTATATAATGATTAAACATAGTGAGTTAACATGGACATTAGCAATGTTTGTATGAAAGTTATTAAAGGAATATATTAACAAATAGATGAAGAAATGTTTTCTATTTTTGAAACATCGAATTGGCACATTTTTATGAAAATATTGCATCAATAGAATAAAAACAATAAAATAAAAAACCTTCCTAAGCGATTAGGTGAAACCTATAAAATTTATAATTTTCTTTTGAAATTTAATTCTGGGGAAGTAATTTTAGGAAGTATCGTAGTTCGCATCTGCGCCTTCAATAAAACCGACCTTCCCGCCCGCTCAATAATACCGCGGTCTCTCCGGAAAGCACAAGGGCTCCTCGTGCAACAGTAAGATTTTATCAAATAGTTTGTTAGACGGTAAGAAATATATAAACCTACGCATCCTGATAACTGATGGACACTATCGATAAGCTTTAAGCGTCGTGTTGATAACATTATCCGTGCGTTAGAACGATGTCAAGTTACAATTTACCAACAAAAGCAAAGGGTGATATAATATCAGAGAACAAATCTGTAATCCCTTCATTGTCGAATATGAAAACATATCAAACGAACGACCCATCCTTTAGAAATTCGACGACCCGTTATGTTCCTGTTTATGAGGAGGAAACATAGAGCACATGATGTCATAACAACCCCGGGTTTCCGTCATTTCCTCTGTCTGTCAATTATGAAAAAACGAGCATTGGATTATTGGGGAGGGAATGGAAATATGTCATTTGCTACAAAGAAAGAAACGAGAACTAGTAGATTTAGAAAAAGGATTACGAGGGATTCCCGTCTGTCTTTCTTATCATATTATCATGATTCTAAGTATATGTAATTTCAAAGAAAACTTTGAAGTTGATCGATTTCTATCTTTTCAACACATGAGGATTGTGATTTATTGAAAGTTGATCTTGTTACATCAACACTAGTATATAGTGTCATCATCTTAAACTTGTTTTTATTCGTTATTGTTATTTTTATTTAACATTTTTCATCGACTTCCGGCATCAACCAGCGTCATGTCATCATCAGCACTGACACCTGATGTCTCAAGAATTGTTTTTGCAAAAAAAGAAAAATAACAAAGCGTTACCATAGTTACTAGGGCACTTTGCACCTGCTTTGAAGCAAGGGGGAGGAACGTCACGTGCCACAAAGGAAACAGTTTGCTTGATTAAAATTCCCGAGAGAAATTAAAAGGTAAAAAAAAAAAAAAATAATGACAAATTTGTAAAGCATATGTTAGAGGCTACCAATACAATTTCCGCTTATAGAGATGACAGCGCGAATATCTTTTAATATCAATTGAGTTCATTACTTTTGCTTGACACAATTAAGAATACACGCGATATATCAACTCCCTCCCCCTGTAGTGATCTTTATTTGAATTTTCAAAGCAATTTAAGTGTATACTATCTTATAAACGGTTATAATGTTCTTTCGAATAAAAGGGTAATTTTGATTGATAAGGACCCATATTCTCTCATAACAGAGCATCGAGAAATTGAGGAAGTGGGTGCTATGAGCTTTTTACAAGTAAAATAAATGTAAAAAATAGAACACAATTTTTAGATTGCCTAGTTTTTTGTGAAAAATGTATTTATCTGTTTATCATAGTTTATACCTATTTGGTGTTCATAGGTGTTTTTTTGGGCGTGGTCTCTCGATGAAACTATAGCATCCATCTACTTACCAAGTTCATTTGTGGCTATTAGTTCCAAATGAAACATCAGTTTTCCATGGTGCGATAAAGCAAAGCCTTTGGTAATGACGAGTTATTAAGACAACGGAGATAGTTCAGTAGTATCAATTATCTTAAATCACTTCTGGCGATGATTAGCTATCAAGGATCTGAAATTTTGACGCTGTTTTGATATAACGATGAGTAATAAAGGTTCACTGTTATTTGTTGACAACTTGGTCTAGCTACGTTGAAAATATTGTTCTTATACAATTCTGAAAATTTCATTATAGCCTTATAAAAATGTCCACTCTTTTACAGATGTCAAGTCAGTACAGTTTTCCACCCCCCCCCCCCCCTTCATACACATTCACATAAAGAACGGTGAAGTTGTTGATATATTGATTATGTTGTTCAGTCGCTTCTCCTAGGATGCCACTGTGGAGCAATTGAGGTGACAGCACGGGAGTATTACAAGGCTTCATATTAGTATTTTACAGTGTATACTATTATTGAAAATCTAGAAACTGTAAAAAACTGTCTTACCAGTCAAGCTTCGATCTTCACTGAAGCTTGATAAGCATTCCATTTCTTCATCAGACATTTCTCTCATCTTCATTTGTATCAACCACTTCAAAAAAAGTTGTTGTTTTTGTCACCAGCTTCCTGTATATACCAAGTTACAAACTATATATTCACCTCTTCTTGATGTTATATTTATATTTGTAAATCCCTTCTGTCTATAATCTGAAAAAACAAACAAACTGAACATTAGATCCCACACTCTATCAAATCCATTTTTTTTAAAGTACATACCATGGATAATACTAAAATAAACGTTACATACATCTAAATTATAATAATATTGAGAAAAAAAAACTTGTCCTTATTGACAAACGAAAAGCGATATCAATGAACACATAAGAGAAAGTCGAGTTTTTTTGTCGTCTCTTTTTTATTATTATTGAAATATGTAAATCGAGTTAACTTCCGTCCTGTTTAATTGTCAGTCAAAAAGAAATCCTGCGAAGTTCTCGTTCATGCTTTCCTATTGTCCATGAATGATATGCTCGGTTGCTTGAAAAGATCCTATAGCCATAAAATAAATATACGACGAATATATACAATACAGAAACAATTATACAGATTCAATTACATTTTAAAAAAATAGATGAAAGAAATTAAATCTCTATACAAACGGAAGAGGAATTACAGACGATGAACATTAGCAATATGTTGCAGGAAGCGAAAAAAATAAAAAGACAGATCCGTTGTTCGGTAAAATATTATTTTAAGGAACAACAGCGGTTCGCGTGCAATAATATAAAGAACACTCTTTGGTTTGCGGTTTTTTTCAAACAGACAAGAAAAAGTCCGTAAAAATAGTTCTTAAAAAATACTAGCATTACTAGATGACCTGTAGTTTTGATAATAAAGACAGAGATTTACAAGGCCGATTTAAAGAAACTGGTTTTTAAATATACATTTGATGTTTTTAAATAACATTTTAGACGAAGGTCCGAATAAAATATTATGAAAATCAACTTCCGTTTACTCAAACACCGTAAGCTGATATTTACTAAAAAATGTCATCTCTTGGCTTATCGAGTTGAACACGTCTCAGTTACCACACAGGAACACGAAATGTCAAAATATACTTCCGTTAAAATATTCTCTTCGGAATTAAAGCTATACAAAGCTTAAAAAATTGTAGTGTAAATAAAGAGGCCGTTATTTTTTTTCTTTGACGAGAAAACTTATATAACGTCCATCAATCGGTTATGTGAGGTCGACTTTTATGACCGAGAGTGAAAATGTCATCTATAAAAGCAACGAAAATCACACCGGAAATACAAAACTTGCTAACTAAGATAAAACACAAAAACACAAAAAAAACATCTCACTTTTTTGTCTGTTTGAACTTACAAAAAAAACATAATATGCTAAACTGAAATTCAGAATTCATATGACTATCGGCGTACACTAAAAACAAGTTGAAGTAGCACAGCTAGTTACATATCAGAAACAAACACTAGAACACAATATATAATAAATAAGAGATCGAAAAAAAAGAAAAAAAAATTTATACACCACCATGAACAAAATACACAAAACCGCTCTTCTCGCTCCGTTGTATTATCTGTCGTTTCAATTGTGTTCCGTAATGACGTTTGCTCAAAAATAACTCATTTCCGTTCATTGTCAAGTATGAACGTTTTTAACAAGATTAAACGTTCACGAGTAATTTCCAAGCCAGAACACAAGCGATAGTGTAAGCAGGGGGGTAAATACTAACTTCTTGTGTGTAACAATAAAAATACATTATAATAAAACTTTAAAAAAAAAGATTGGATTGGTTAATTTCTATCGGTGAATAGCGCTTGTTTTCTAAATAAAGAAACAGTATTCCTTAGAGAGTGAGGCTATTATGTTTTCTTTTCAATAGAAGATTTAATTAAATCTTAATTGAAGTGAGGCGGTGATGCATTAGACTTCATTAAAAAGGAATTAATCAATTAGAGGACAAAACAAAAGTCACAATTTCTAATGATGAAGTAGAGGAAATTGTTCCCCAAATAAACAAGAAAGTTTCTCCTCTAATATAAGATATGCAACTGTGCGCAATTCCTGTAAACAAAAGAAATATCACTAGCCTGGACATGTCTAGTTTTAATTCAGATTATTGGGTGTTCACTAATTCCTATCCATTTAGTAGGCCTGCAGCATGTGTCCGAATTTGTTAAAGTTTGTTCTTTTATTAGCATCCCGATGCTGTTATCTCACTTCTCTTTTGGCAAAAACACCGGGAACAATCTCATTCAGTTGTTCTCCCTTTTCAATAAATATACACTAAATTACATTATAATAACATCTTTCTTTCTGTTCCAATCTCTCAACATGATATAACATATAGGAAAGGAAAACTTACAAGGTTATACATGATCATAACACCCCTCCCTCCCCCTCCCCCCTCCCGCCACTGTTTTATTCACTGCAAATGAAAAAATCTAATTGGGATAAGAATAATGTTAAAACCAGTAACTAACCCGCATTATATTAAAACTATGATAAAATCTTTTACACTTATTTTTACTTCAGGACTTCATCTTTCTACATACATCAGAGGCGTATTCAGGACATAATCAAAATAGAAAAACCATATCAGATGGACGGAGGTTTTCAATGAATAAATGACCATTTTAATCATAAATTCCACACCAAAGCAGAGGCTTATATTTTACATATGCCACTGAACACATAGCCTACTAGTAGACAGACGACATATCTCAAAATCGGATAGTATAAAGAAACAGAGAATATAGCAAGGAAACAAAGCGATGTTAAACTAGTATGTATCCAATCCGATAAAATCTTTTACACTTCTTTTACTTCAAGACTTCATCGGCACATAGCAACTGTAGTAGACAGGTAGTAGATCTCAAAATCTTGTGATAAACGATCGTATATAATAAAGACAAGAAGAGTACAGCAGGGAAGTGAACTGGGAAGTGGACATCTTCCGGACATATTTACGTTCCTCCATTCATCTAATCGCCCGGCTTCCTGGTTTTCTGCCTAGTGTCTAATATAATCGCAATAGCTAACGGACATCCATGGCTTTTCCTGCCTGCAATTCTATTTTGTCCAAAATTAACTTCTTTTTTTTTGAATGGGAAATCCTCTTGGAAGTTGACTTTTTGTTCTTGTGAAAGGCGATTCTTTGTCATTGAGGACACGTCAAGAGGAACATGGTTATAAAACCAATCCAAAAGGATGTTACGGTTCCCTTCTACTCAATGAAATGAGCATGATAGAATTCCTTTTTGTTTAAAGAAATGTCTAAGTTTAGCAGCAGTACCGCCCGCCAGCACTAAACATATCCTTCAAAATGGTAGATGAAGGTGTGGGTGTTTCCTTCTTCCATATATGCGGACGAAAATAATTATGTAACAATATGTATTCAGACATGTCTTTTCCTCGATGAGGGTAACACAAATACTGGATTTAGTAATCAGCTTTTGGTGGAAAAAAACTTCATTTCCGAATGTCGATAAGATAAATAATTTGATTATAAATAGCTTCTCAAAAATATCCAACAACAGTATAAAAAAACATTATTTGAGAAATAGAACTTTTAAAAACTGGTTGACATTATAAGACGAAATAAAAATACTTTATAAGGAAAGATTTCTTGGGATCTATTTACTCAAGTCCGCTCAATAGTCTTTACGTTGTCAGGAAAATAAATTTTTGAATCGCGAAATTGAAAGAATGTCCAACTAGAATGTTAACTATTTTTACAGGTCCGTAAATTAATTTGTAAGCTTAAAAACCTGCAGTTGTGGTTTTGTTTGAAGACTTAAGCAGTTTTTTTATTGAGCTGAATCCTCCCTGGCTGACATAGTGGGATCAAATATTTAAATTTCAGATCTATAAAACTTGATAAGCTGATTTAACTCTCTCCTATACAGTTTCACTCCCCAAATATTGATTTACTTTGATATTATCTTCAACATCAGCTTAAAAGAGAATGTAATGTCTATAATCTGGACCATTTCCTATAGCCATGTCTATTTTTAGCAGCTCAAATATTCTTATTATGTCATGTGATAACAAATTGCTGGATAAAAAAGCATTCAAATGACCCACCCATCTTATTTGATGCTTATCTTTAGATGATAGATATTTATTAACTATAAAAAGGTTCAAAGATTTTCAAGTAATGATCGAAAGGTAGGTAGGTCACAATTCAAATTTCCAAAATTTAAGTGAAAAGAAAACAATTTGCTTGCCCTCATTTTCTTTTTAAGGAAGCTTCTTTCAAGCCATTCAATTTTGATCAAAGACAACTCAACAAACATTTCAGTTAATTTAATAGATCTGCAAATACATCTACTATCTATCTCCTACCTAGCGATCCATTATTATAATTTCAGAAAATCAGAACAGTATTGACTAGAACAAGTAAATTGACATATCCATCTCTCTTCGCCATCAGTGATGTAAACACACAAATACCACATTTTCCCATCACGATTTGCTCATCAAAAAAGTTTAGACGAGGAACACCACTTGATTGCAGCTTATTACCGGTCAATTTCTTGGTTCTCGCTTACCTCATCACAATTAATATCATATCAAATGACTATACTTTTAGTAATCGAGGTAAAAGAATGTGGAAATAAGTTGTCAACCCACACAAAACTTCCGCACGGAAATTTTACCGGAGAATATTACCGGAGATTCTATTTCTAGTTAGAAACGTCTACATTTTGGCCGCTATTATGCTGCCATTTTGAAATTTCAATTGTTTTTAGTCACGTCAAGGAACTACATGTGCGTCATCCGATTTAATGGACGGCCAATTATCAAGATAGCTGCCGAGATATACTCATTTAGATGAGATTTTCCGTTCATCATGTGAATTGAAAAGCCACAACACTTGGCTCCGTAAAGAAGACACAATCACAAGACAGAATTCTCACGCTTCTAGAACCAAAATAAAAGATGGCAATGATGACAAAACAACTTGATAAAAGATGCACTCTTAACAAAAGACTTTTAGAAGCTAATATCTAGTTGTCTGCGCAACATCCCACCTTGATGCTCTGCTTCGCTTTTTAAGCGAATTGCCGCCCTCTACGGTGGTCTGTGCGCAATACTATTGCTTTCTTATATGCTAGTAGACTGGAGACTACAAATCTAAATCTCGGATTTACGGATGTTCCGCACGGTGTTTTGTTTACAAATATATACGCATGCGCACTCCCCCAGTTTTTCGGGGGATAGAATACGAGAAAACAGAGAATTTCCTACTGGCCACCGCAGCGGCAATTCGCTTAAAATGCAGAGCAAGGTGGGGTGTTACGCAGACAAACATCTAGTTGCACCTTTGAATTCAATACTTGGTACAACTTTTTTCTTAGTACTACAATATCATCATGTATAAATGGGAAATATCCAACTTGGCAGAATTATTGAAGTTTTTATAACCGGTTCATAAACATTACGGATAGGACATAGTGACAAATCAGAAAATTTTCTGAATTCTAAATGAGGAAAGTTATCTAAGACGGAAGAAATTATCAGCCCCCGCAACCTCTTTGCAATGCATAAATGTCTAAAGTTATCTTTCTGATGCATAAGCTACGTGATAATAATATGAATTTATTAAAACTCACGACATAAAAAGAAAATCAACAACCATACTCCGACGGCAACCTAAATACATAAAAATATTGCAGATGAGTAATCATGTACTGTAAAACCAGTAAATAAACTAAAAATAATAAATAACTTGATACTTGATAATGACTTTACATAATCTGAAATTCAGAATGCTTTTCATAGATTTTGTGAACTGTCTTCCCTTAGAAGAAATAAGGAACTCAAAGCCTTCAGAAGTCGTCGCTGTATGGCTACATTCTAGTAAACCAAAACCAATTTCTCTTTAGCTATCAGTTTCGAGACAACTGACATGATTTCAAAATGATTCCTTTCTACGATAAGGCATGCAGTACAAACAGTGCAACCAGAGAATAGATAGCAAACAACGTTAAATTTGCATGTTTCACGCTCTGAGTAGCGTTGTAGCTGGCTGCTAAGGGGTGACTTCCATATATATGGAGTTAGTTGCAAAAAGCTATCGTCTACTTTTTGAGGACCTCGTGCAATAAGTTGCATAAATTATGACGTCTTAGCGGTTTTGTAAGACCGATGACGGGAATATTGTTTTGTTTACATTTGGTAGCTGCAAAAAGGCTTGAGAAACACTTGCGGACTTGTGGAGGGTCAGCTAATGCATAAATTACATAAATTATGACGTGTTAGTGGTTTCAATGAGACGAATGACGACATTCTTATTATTGTACTTTTCTTGAGAGGCTGAGTAGGTTTTCATAGAACTGAAAGACAACGATAGATGTACGTAGCCAGTTTAGTTTGTTACGTGCAAATGTGTATCTGATTTCCAAGTAAAACCATAAACAACAGGAAATTATGACGAGGTGTTAAATTTCTGATTAGCCAAAACAAGTTTTCAGATATTTTTGACCTACTGTATGAAGGTAACTTAAGTGTAGTCTAATTTTCAGACCTTGATAAAACAAGTTTCCCTTCGTTATGCATACCAGACATTGAAGATAGATATGTAGTAAAGGTAGTATTAAGGCAATAGTATAAAGAGTATTATTCCTTGTAATTTGGAGAACGTGGCTCCTGGTAACTTTAGTTGCTTTTGGGGAGAAAAATTTGTTTCTTAAAAAAAGAAGAGAAATTATCAGCCCAAGAAAAAATAGTGTAAAGTGAGAAAAAAATGAGCTTCCTGTAATTTTGGAAAATCTCTCATGGTGATTAAGATAATTTGAAGCTGCAGCTTCTGCGAGGTCCAAATTAAAGATTTCCTGCGTGAGTTTTTGTCGAGAAAAAGTACTATATTTAATATTATTTCTAAAAGAGTTTTTTAGGGAAACATTTTTTTAAGATTGGGCTGCATTTAAATGTCAGGAAAATTTTTAAAATTAGATTGACTTAATTTTTGCTGTGAACTTTTTAATTGTCATGTCTCATCCGGTACAGTGGTTGACGGTGTTAAGGTGGATTTCCACTTGTCCACTTTTGAACAGGACACTTTTTTATTGTTTAAAGCGAACCAATCAGATTTCATTAAAGATTTTTTTCTGTTGATGTCCAAAATGCAAACCATTTAAACTTTTCCCAGACCTAAAACTATCCAAAAAAGTAATTTCCAAAAATGTTGCTACTATACGTTGAAAGGATAACATGTACAGAGAAGAGCTTTTCGAAATATCAATACAAAGTTTGGTAATCCAAGGCTCTTAACAAACCACAAGTAAATATCGGGCTGTCACTTAGTATTGCACAACCTGCAAAAGATTAGTGGCAAATCTGCGGTGGAGCTTGTGGGAGCAATATCTAGACATTTATCTACACTTGGATGTTGCTTTATCCTCTCTCCACCGGAGGCGTTTGATATAATTGCAAGTGTCTCTGCTAAAGTTATGCAAAGGTTCCCCAGGCGACTGTATAAAATACAAAACTTGACGAAGCCAAACAGTTTTACGTACAGTGCTAATGACGTAGTCTTTGTAATAACGTCATCAACGTCATAACATAATAACCCAATCAAAATCGAAAATGAAAATGATTGGTGTATGCCATCTTTTTGTAACACCTCGACAAAACATATTCATATTAAAGCAGAAGTTCATTGTTTAGAAAGTATGTAAATCAACAATACAACATGATTCTCGGGCCTCTATGCTTCTTTTTATCCCGTATAGTCGAATGAAGTTTCATTTTAATAGAAAAGTTGACACCAGAAGATTTTCTTATTAAGGTGAGCAAAAGAAAATACTTCTTCTTGCCATGGTGTTGTATCGCGAAGTTCTAACCCCCCTTCGCCCGTTTTTATTCCTATTATTAGTTTTTCCTAAACATAATTTTTTTGTCTCTTGTAAAGATCAGGAATGGGGAATCTTTGTTTTTACTAGCATCTTTTGATCAGGAATGGGGAATCTTTGTTTTTACTGGCATCTTTTGATACTAAAAAGGAAGAGATATCAATAACATGTGTTTGACGTTAGTCTTTAATCTCCAACTGTTATTACAACCCCCTCCCTTTCCCGATTATTTGGTACTCCAGAGTAAGTAACAGTTTGCTTACCCACACCAAGGTAGGATCTGGAAACTCAAACTTTTCACCCCATTTGGTTCCGAGTTGCCCATTGAGGCACTCAGATGGGGATATAATCATCTTGTTAGTAAGAAAACAAATAAAATTATGAAATTAAAAAATAAGAAAGTTGTTTTTTATTTCATATTCGTAATTAAGAGTTCACTTATTTGAGACATAGTCTAACTGCTTACGTACTAATTAACCTTGACCCCCTCCCCCTATACGCTTTTGGCTCCCCCCCCTACCTGCGTACACACTTTATGGAAGCCCCTTTAGACATCTGGAGTCTTAAAGATAGGAAATTGTATTCAATGATAGCTAACAACCTTGCTGAAACCACGATGACAGAAACCAAACATTGATCATTATCATGGCCTTTCACCTACGAATGTGGAATGAGGATTGGTGAAATTCACTCATGTTTGGGATCAGGTGCGGGCCCTTGAGTAAGCACCCCCTGCCTCATGCAAGAGGAAGCCCTTCGACATCGTTTCTGAGCATTATGCATCATCTCACAGCCAAAAAACAACCTCCAATAAATGTTATCCACCATGAAATGAAAGGCTGTGATAGCTACCGTCGAAACTCTATACAAAATTTAAAATTCTAAAGTTTTCTTTATGTTACGGAAACAAAATAAATTAAAAGAAACCACTGTAACAGAGCGTGTTTTTATCGAAGCAGCAGGTAAAACGCGTGCCGTTGTAATAGTTATGTACTCCTCCTCTGCGATTTTTTCATGATTTTTTTAGTTCCGCTGTTGATATTAAAACTGACCTGTTTTAATACATTAAAGGTCCAGACAGAAAGAGAAGTTTTCAAATAAATTATTCATTCCATAGGAAATGATTCCAAAAAAAATTATAAAAACGACAGAAAAACTACAAAGCCCCGGCAACCACGCGTTTTTCGGAGAAAAGGAAGTTTTAAATTATATAAAGTATTTACTCTTAAGCTAAATCAATATTTCTCTTTTTCGGTTAATCAATTCTTCATTAAATGAAAAATGGCTTCTTTTTTGAAAAATAGGAAATAAACAGTTTTTTTGCCAAGTAAATATAGTTGAACCCTAATGAGAATTCTAGACGCTTTCAATTAAACTCCCCATCTGTCTTTTCAGAAAACATAAACTATTGTCTGTAAAACCTCAGGAAAATATTTCCGCTTTAAGTTCTGGTTGTGTAATATAAAAGTGATGGCCAGCTCAAAATATTTTTGTTTGATTTCTCAGTAGGGATAATAACACGCGATAACAATGAAATCGGAAGAAAAAGATTTATGGAATTGAAGATGAAGGGTGTCAATACAATACTTTATGAATCCCTTCTGAGCACAACACCTGTGAGAAAAACATTATGACCTAGATTTTTACAAAATATTTAAGTTTCCTAACCTTATGGAAGAGGTTGAGGAGTAGATTGAATGATAAATACTAAATTGTCATGATATTGCTTTTTATATATTTATAATCAAATTTCTTGCTCAAATCAAAATTTTTAAATGTTTCTTGAATCGTTCGAATGACTTTGTTGCGAATTGTTGGGGAGATCGTTCTTGAAAACAAAAAAGAACGATCGTCAAACATCGTTCTTTTCGAGATCGTTCTTTAATCGTTTCTAGTCATCGTTCGAAAATTGTTCCTAGACGTGAACCATCGTTCTTTCATCGCTCTAATGAATATTTCTTTTACCAATAATCCATCATTCTTAAATCGCTACTCTATCGTTCTTTTGAGAAAAGACGTCGTTTCTGTTATTCAAAAAGAGCGATTCGTGTACGATGAAATTATTTCGTTCTTTTTTGGAACGATCCTTTATACGGGCACGCTCCCTTAAATTGAGGCTCCCATTTGTTCACTCTTCCTCCCTTGTGTAATTTCTAGATTGTCGAGTTTGAACATTAGACTTTGACCTCACTTTCACAAAAAGGTTAATAGGAAGTCTGGTTCATCAATTACATACTTTATTGAGATAATTTACTTCGGACTTGAAGTATAGTCGTTTCCTCAAGAAGTTATGCTATAAATATAATATTCGATTTAAAATTAGTCAATTTTTGAGGTTTTTCAGACCTTCGTACCAAGAAAAAGTCTAGACAGACTTGCAATTGTTGTTTTGCATAAAGTAAAATCTACTTCAGTCGTGGTACTTCGTTTTTTAAGTTTGCATAAACTTTGATGAAGATAAACTTAATAATCCCCATTTATTTAATATGGTATAGTTTCTCTTTTCATTTTACCAAATTATACGAAAACTGCTCCACAAGGTATCAAATTTTTAACTTCTGTTCCTCAACCACAGGATTTAGTTTTTTTTAAGATGTATATATGAAATCGAGGACTTTGGTTTTACTATGGGATAAACAAAATATAAAAGACATTCACACTTTTTCGAAGATGGGAAAGGCGTGTTGTTCTGTTATTTTTTCATCGCCAATGTTCTCCATATGCTACTTGAATTTTACTTGAAAAATACGAAAGAAAAGGAAGTGAGGAAAAGTGAAGAAAACTTCTTTTGCAACTTATTTTCTTGTCTATTTGGAGTGCTTTTGTTGTTATAAATCTATCCTAGTTTAAAGTGGAAGTCAAAATATGGGAAAGTTCAGCTTGCGTGAATTTTTTATGACCGTCTGTCGTACAAGGCGGAGATCAGAAATAAACAAAAGTGATTGGTTGAAATCTACAATTCGAATTATCAATTCCCAGACATGATTATTGTGACTCTAATCGAAGGAAGTATGAAATTATAAAGCGTTACGCCCAATCAAAACACGAACCTACGTTTTTATAAAAAAACCGGAAATCGAAATACTGATCTAGGGGGAGATAAATGCTAAAATGTTTGATGGTTTCTGTTAGACAATCCAATTCAAAATCATTTCCAATAGTAATTTGAATTTTATTTGTCCAACTAGTAGTAAAATGAATATATCTGCCAAAACACATACAGTGCATAATATAAGTGAAGTCGATTATATTTCAGATCTAAATTCGATTGTCTAACAGAAACCATCAATTATGGCACTTTTCCCATATTTTGACAAAAATTCAAAAACCACAAGTAATTCAAAGTTGGTTTTATTGGGTTTATTAGCGAGTTATGGAGATTTATCAGGAGCCTTGAGCTTTAGCTCTTAGATTTTTTGTTTTTGGACCAATATGATGAATCCTGATGATTTCAGTAGCCTAGTACCCAGGCTACTTGAAAACTTTCGAGTTTTACTGTTTC
>JAYRBV010039122.1:0-19110 GCA_036023255.1 Mitrocomella polydiademata
CGTCTTGTAAATGTGTCTTAATGAGGTCTTAAAGATGTCTTGCGGATGTGCACCTTTTTGATGTGTAATAAAGATGCAAAAAAGATACCCTAAAGACGTCTTGTGCCGGCTGGGTTGGTTCTTCTGTTTTTTATGATTTTTTCTTGCTTGCCTGCTGGGAAATTTCGTCAAAAGGCCACTTCGTAGGGAAGTGTTTTACTATCGATATCTACCAACGTAATGAACGTTATTTCATTAGAAAATGCGATTTAACGTAGAGAGAGATTATTTAACGAATTTGATCAGCTGGGAAAAAAGACCCATAAGGAGGAGGATGTTATTCTTGCCGGTTTATTCTTGTTTTCAGCATTACGTCATATGATTAGTATATCAACTCTAGGAACGCGTAGCCACTTCTTTATGAAAACAAAACTCAATATCAATCATCATGAGTAGACTATTGTCCGGGGGAGGAAGAATTACTAAGAATCAAAATTCTTAGGAGAAGGAGACGCTCACCATACTATTTTTAAGTTAGACGCACAAATTCGTCCGTTGTGTGTGAAGACAGAAGAAACTAAAATATAGGGATTATAGAGATGTGCGAGTAGGATGGTTAAAAACAATAAAATCGGGATCGGACAGGGCGACGACGACGATCCACAAAACGCGACGACTGTTGATGTGATTGGTGAATCGCCGGGTCAAGGCCCTTCCAAAGGAGGTAAGCGCAAGTTTACTGATTTTTTTTTTCATCTATCTTCGCAGATTTTCAGAACAACCGACTGTCTATGCGATCAACGAGTGATAAAGCGAACCTGATAAACGACAATGAAGGTTTTAAATCGAAAAAACAAGGATCCGTGCGTAGCCAGTCGAGTACATCGAGTGAACCAATGAAAATCACCGGATTGTCGTACGCGTTCAGCTCAAGTACATTGCCTAAAACCACAGCCTCCACTGCCATTACTGAAGAAGGTAAAGAAAAGGTTTTTGTGTTTTCTCTGGCGCTTCAAGATAGACTAGAACTATAGTCCTTTGCTGTCTTAATTCATAAAAGTGTGAGCGCGTAGTGCGACTGGATTCGCACTTAAAGGGACTTGCTCAAGTCTACTTCAAGAGCGCATCCTAACGAGTATACTGGGTGGTTCACAAAAAATGCTGTCTTTTTTCAATATCAAATTTTAAGTGCGTGGCAAAGTTGTCTTCGTTTGTCTGCGAATTAGACTATAGTAGCTAAAGTAACATTTCTTCGTTCTTCTTTTGCCTCTTAAAAAGTTTTGTTATAAGTACAATAGGAATTAAATTTGACTGGATAGAAGGACATTCAAAATCAAGTGTTTTGTATATGATGTCATTTTAAAACACCCGCTTTTTAGAACAATAGATCAACGGATCACATCTTTAAGTTTGAAAAATGTTTTTAATGTCAAGATTATATTTAAAAAGATTAAAACGGTTTTGTGGTGGAGAGAAAGAAACTGGAAAGGATTATTATAGTCTGATTATAAGTCCTTTAGAAATAGCTGTTACCATGGTCTGTAGTCTGATTTGTGTAAGGTCTGCGAATCAGACTACATGGTCTGTGGGTTTCCACAGGAAGGTTTTGGATGGGTGTAAAGGTGTTCATCAATTGAGGAAAAGAATTTTAACGTTTGTTGCATGTGTAGTAAAGTTTATACTGTTATACAGGGTGTCTCAAAAATACTACTTTAAACAATGAATGATAATCAAAAGGACACTCTGCATTAAAGATCATGTCATCATTGGCATAGAGATAGCAATACCAATTTTATGGTTGTAGCGCCTCGTCGTTCAGAGAAAATGAAAAGGATCCGTTTTCTACGATGACGTTAGACTATTTTACAGTCCAAAAGTAAAAACATTATAAAAGCGCCAAGCAACCTTTTATAACTGCTAACTGCAAGAGATAACAGAAGACGGGAATGCGGAGAATTGCGAAGAACTTTTCTCCTTTCTTTTCCCGTGCCGTTCCCGTGCCGTAAATTCCCACCCGCTTGCGCTCGCTCTATTATTTTTTTTTCTATTTACGGGATTTTAATTTCAAACGGGCTATGGAATATTCTACGATGATGTCAGCTCTATATATAATTCTGTTCACATTACGAAATAACAACAGAAGGGGAAAAATCATTTGTGTTATGTAATACAAAATAATTTTTAGTCATTCAAACTCTATCCTTATGACTAGGTGTTTTTCCGAATCCCCAATATCCTGACCTAGCCTGGGTTTTCCAGGCACTTTTTAACATATCTGAATATCGCGGAATTTACAGCAATAGTGGGATTCACGGCACAGAGTTGGAAACCTTTCGCATTCTCGCTTTGTTCTTTTCTCTTAAAAGTTATCAAAGTACTGTTATGAATTCTTTTTAGGTTGTGTGTTTGAAGTGCCAAATGTTGATATGTATTTCACTTTTCGATCAACTTTTAAAGATTTGTTAATTGACCTGAAAAGCTCCCTTAGGCCTAGGAGTCATATTTCTATGCAATTTTTCTTTTTATGAAGGCACACGCTCTATTATGAAGCTGGAGTTTATCGTATAACTGTAACCGAACGTTTAAAATAAAGTTAAAGTTAAACACGTTGTTACCCAGCAACCAACTTTTCTTCTTTTTTATGTTTTTCGGATGATTTTGTAGCCTATTTAGCAGTCTTTTTTATAGACTTTAATGTCTTATAAGCATGTTGTGTAGATGGGTTCAATGTATATAATGATTATGTACACAGTTAGAGACCATCCATAAAGGCTAACGTTGATGATTTTTTGTAGAGAAATAAAGAAATAGTTATACGCAAAAATATTTTAAGGAACGAAGAAAAGCATGATTTACGGTGATAAAATAACGTCTTTTCACCTTCGTAGTTTTTAATTTCTCTAATTTTTGTTATGTGCGTACGTACGCAAGGGGGGGGGGGGGTCGAGTAAAAGCGTACAGGTCAAAATTTGGATAATTTTACTGCGTATGTACTTTATGGATAGCCCCCTAAAACACTGCATTTAAAAACTTTGGAGCCATCTGGTCTAGTCTTCCAATGAGGGTGTCTAAGTATTAAATTCATGTTCACTTGTCAATACCTCATAGAGTAGAAAGAAAGAGATATTTGATAAAATTTACCTCGATTTTACAAACTCATTTAAGGTGGAAACCCCCCAGCTTTTTTCAAAAATATTCAATTTTTATTATTGATTCCAATGAAGAAATTATTCAAGATCACGAATCAGAATATCAATATTTTTCTAGATTTAAAGATATATATTTATTTTTCTAAAAGTTAGTTGATACTAAAAAGTAGTAATATCCAAGGACCAGCACTTTTAGTATCCTGATAAATCGATTTTTGAAGATAAAAGCAGAGGTGCGTGCTCTAAATATTCAAAATGTGATTGATAAACGGTGGACAGATAAATTTTCCCGAATTTCCCGATTTCCCCCGAAAGATTTATCTCGTTTTCCCCGATTTTCCATTAATTTTTTTTTAAATCGCTTTTTCTCGAAATCATTTTTTTACAGTCGGCAGAAAGGATTTTTCGAGAACAGTTTGGTCAATTTAACTGAAATTTTCAGGAAAGCTTCATTATGATGGAAACTGTGCTATGTAGAATTTTGATATTACCCCTAGTTTAATTTTTATTAACACATTAATGATGACAAAATGTGCTTTTTTACTTTTTTACCAACTTGAATGCGTGACCACGGTGCAAACATTATATTTAAAAAATAATAATTTCACTCATAACACAGTTCTATCCTTTCTGAATCATTCTACAAAATTTGAAAAAGAAATATCAAACATCGGGTTCTGAATCCTTTTTTCCGCAAAAGCCGTTTTTGACATTGTCGGCCATTTTGAACGGTTTGTTTTAACCCTTTTTGTTTATATCAGAAAATCACTGAGCTGGGGGTTTTCTACCAAGAGACTTTTCTATAAAAGAACAAATGATCATGAATTGAAACGCAAACTATATAAGTGCAATTCCATACTGCCGTATTACGGGTCTGGGACAAAAACCTCTTAACCTAAATGGGAAGCTGCAATTTTTTATAAAAGTAGAATTTCAATTCTTAATTCGCCAAAGAAGTTCAAATATCTAATTGTCACTTTAATGGGAAACATTCCACATTGATGGAGTTTAATGGTTTCTAAAATGAAAGCACATGATAGAAACTAATCCCCAATTTTTCCGAATATCTAATGATTCTAGGAATTAATAATTAGCTAATGACAGCCAAGACCCTTAAACTTTTGTACAATTTACTGGTCACATCACGCGTGGTTAAAAAAAAAGGAAGAAAGAGGTTTTTGTGTATTTTACAGACCAAACTTGCTATTTACAATATTTCAATGACTTTTCATTGGAAAACATGTGTTGTGAGTTCAAAATGTCACCAAACTCCAAAGTATGAGCTTATTAAAAACTGATTATCACAATATTTGGAAAGACACGTGACCAGCGTGTATTTTACAGACCAAACCTAAAAATACTTATTTTTCAGTATCTGATCTTTAAAATAAATTCTTTTATCAATATGTTAATATCTTCGATCATATCAGCAAGTTGAAATTATAATGATAGCTATTAATATATTATACGGTTTTCTAGAGATATAAGCATTTTTAGTAAAATATGGACCGATCTGTAAGATGACAACCAGTAAAGTGATCATAATCAAAAGTCAATTTCTTTTAATACAATCTACCTCTTTACAAAGTTTCAATTATTTTATATTAGTTAGAAACTGAGATATCGACGATAACGTAATTCTATTATTGTCAGCAGCTGACAATGTGTGGATGTCATCATATATGATAGCAACATTTTGTATTTGTAAATATTTGTTTTTGATAAATTTTATGCATTTTAGGGCAAAATTTTATTTCATGATATTATAATCCCTTTTCCCGAGTTATCTAGAAAATCCTATACGATCTGCTTATTCAATCCGTTCCTTGTTTTGTTTTGTTTGATTAAATCCAGGTTCTTTTCCTTTAAATACGAGTTCTCCAAGTTTGACGCCACACGAAAAGCTGTATGAGGTTACAGTAGATAATCACTCCAAACTTCACCACAACATGTTGTCTTGAATTATTTAGTTTCGTATCAGCGTGGATAACTGATGCAACTCTGAAGTTTTGAGATAATTGTGGCTATTTGGTTTTCATAGTAGTATTAAAATGTTTTCGAGCTTCTTTTGGGGTACATCGATGGGCATCTACTTTCTTCTATGATGACCTCAAAAATATGCTCCTCTAGCGAGACTAGCATACTAGTTACAATAAAAAAGTCGGTTTCAAACGGCAATTATCGGGTCTAGAGCCAATATTTTGGTCTGCAAAATACACAAACCTAGATACGAAGTGGTACCTTATACTACTTGCCGTAAATAAATTTTAGCCCCGGTATACAAGTCATAATAAACTACGGGCTTTTGATTTAATAAATTCTACGTATCTATACCACTTACGGTAATTATATTATTGGATTATTATTATACCTTATTGGACAAAACAATTTCGGACAAAATTTTCGCGGACAAAATGTTTCGTCGGACACATAATTTTCTTCGTCACCTCCAAAAAATGTCGTCACTTTTGTCCGACATTGTTTTGCCCGATAAGGTAGTTAGGAACATACTTTTACTTTTGTTCAAGATCCTCCTTACTTCATTATCTGCGAACATTATTTTTATCAGGAATAGAACTTCAATTTAAAATATTGTTCAAAATTCTGCTTTCATTGGATGTAGAATCCGAGACCGAGAGGGTGTTTTCGACGCAAGAGTCTGCCATTATGTTTTATGGCCGTCAAAATATTACACTAAACCCGACCCATCGTGGTGCATTCTGGTCGATAGCCCTCTCTTAGGAATTAAAGAATATTTTGAAGCGAATTATACATGTGGGAATAACTATTCAGAAAGGGCCATACGATACCAGAATGCCTCCGATAAGGTCTATTCATCAGCCAAAAAGGTAGACGGCCATAAACCTTTCCCGAAATACCGTTTATACATTTTAGATTCAACTATCAATCTCGGTTTCATTAAATAATTTGCACGTGCTCCTATCATCTCAAGGGTGTTTGTTTAAACCTTTTTTTTGCATTTGTTACTCCCATGAGACTTAATTACACAACTACGAGGCTAATCATAGGAATCTACGTATAAACGGTATTTCGGGAAAGGTTTATTACTATAGTTAGCGTTGTAAAGGTATTCGATGTCAATTAAATTAAATTAAATTCATTAAATTAAATTCATAATGATTATCTTAACCCAGACTTACGCACCACCCCGCTGGTTTCTTTTGAATATGTCACGTGGTTCTTACAAAGTTAGTATTGTTATATGAATAGGAAGACACAATTTATTTCAGAACAAGACAACATGACCGTGACCATGCGAGTGTGACCACGGACAATGACGTCATTCAAGACAATAGGGAGATTGTTTAATAAAGTTTCTATATCAGAAACAATTACATTATTATACCAGTGTACTAGTAATATAAGTAACGCGGTGTAGCATAGTAGACAGTAAAAAACTTCCACAAGGTATCGATTTCATTTTTGCGCTGGCGATGGAGAAGGATAGCAACGAGTGGGATGATGGTAGGAGAACGTTATTTTTTTTGCAATAACCCAATTGGCCAAAATACTCATACCAGCTTATTATGTGGAAGAAGGACTATAACCCAACCTATACCCCAGCCCTCCCTTTCGATCTTTTTACAGAGATATGAAGAAAAAAACGAAGGGAGCGTTGGGATTGAGTTTGTTTTGTTTTTTCTCCATCCACTTTTTACTTTTTTTGGGCTGGGCATCTAGCTAGGAAACTTGGCCCATCATTTCTCCCTGTTTCGCGCCGCTCTGCATATCGTTATCCGTGTCAGCTTTGTACTTTGGGCGTGTAAGAGTCAGGCAAAAATTATAAGGGATTCAGGGACGTCTAATTTTTAGAGTGTAAGTTTTATCATCAAAGTTAATAAAAAAAAAAACTATATACATTTTTTTCTCCCCAGCCCAGGATTAACACCACTTTTAGAGAATAGCGTTAGCGTTATATAAAAGTGCTTTCTTGATGAACAAAAAATTCTTAAGAATTTTGTATTCAAGGGTTTCTGATAAATTAAATTTCTTTCGCTGGGCCGTAAGCACACGTTGACAACACATCATGGCCCCTCCAAATATAACCCTTCTTCCTACGGGAGCTACTCCCAACACAGATATTTTCCATTGATGAAGAAAATATTTCAAAGTGCAAAAAATGAAAAAAAAACACACGTTATTTTAACGGATTTTTTAAATTACTCAACTCCTTTGGAATTCATCCCATTCATATGTTACATACCTATTCTAAAAGTGCAGTGGACCACAAGAATTAACCCCAACTTTCCTTCCCTATAAACATACCCTGCTCCCTCCCCTTAAAATTGATAAATTCGATAAAAAAAATTTAAAGTTAAAAATGTAAAGTATTTTGCTAATCATATGGTATGAATTTACATCTATATTTTCATCTCGAATCAATAGTTAAATTCTTTGTCTTTGATGTTATGCGGTAAGAGAATAGATCTTACTTCATTCAAACGCATAGTCCACGGCGAGATTAAGTACCCCCTGGGTGCTCTAATATCTCTTTTCTCCGCTGTTAAAACTATTTATCCATATGCGCGCGTTCTTAAGAAGCTCTTCTATAAAAAGCTCTTTTAACGTAGCGAATGATTCTTAGACTGTTGGGGAGCTTTAATGTCTAGGATAATCAATATGGTAACAAATAGCATTCCGAAACTAGCTTTACCGTGTGTTAGTAGCTATTATAGACGAAAATCCGAGCTTTGATTATCCTGTACGCAAGAATCAACTGTAGACAACGTAAGTGCGCTACAGGGAGT
The DNA here is from genome assembly GCA_036023255.1 of Mitrocomella polydiademata. Classification (NCBI taxonomy): domain Eukaryota; kingdom Metazoa; phylum Cnidaria; class Hydrozoa; order Leptothecata; family Mitrocomidae; genus Mitrocomella; species Mitrocomella polydiademata. Next base: position 7,898 of record JAYRBV010039122.1, read on the forward strand.
AAGAATTTTCTCCTGACAACTGTAATGGGGTCTGGTACGGGCTAAGCTGGGATTCCCGTTTTCTGTGAGTTTGCTAAATGACGTGCCCAGCGTGCCCTACGTGCCTCTGTACCTTACGTGACCTACGTGCCATTCTAATTCATGCACTATCTAATGAATCACACCAGATTTAAACAAGTTTACCTAATCTGGTCTTTTATTTATACCAGGGCACGTACTTTTAGGGCACGCTGGGCACGTCATTTAGCAAACTCGTTTTCTGTATTGTTCAATTTTCTGAATTTCATAGTGGATGGGAGTAAGGAATAAAATCACTTACCACGCGATGGTCTGATACTGACCAGTAACAAACAACCCAATATGCATACTTTACACTGGTATCCAAGCGCTAATCGGGTCAGCCAGCTAGATTATATTTTTTAAATTCATTTCATGCAAAATTATTTTGGTGTAAAGATAGAAATTTTATATCAGTTCCTTTCCCGGAAGCGTAAAGATAATAGTGGTTTCAAAGCAAAAAAAATCATATGAATTAACACTCCCTATTTAGGGACTTTAGTTCCTTTCCCGGAAGCATAGAAATAGTGAATGATTTCGAAAAAAACCGCTATGTCAATTAACTCTCTCATTATCTAAAGCGTATTAATTACCTTATGATGCCTTAACACGCGAATATCCAAATGGGATATAATAAAGCGCATATTTTTTCTTCTTGAATGGAGGATTCATTAGTCAAACGCTATTCGTTGTTGGCGGGAAAACTCGTTAATTTTCTTTCGTTCTAATTGCACGTAAACAAATTAAATACAATGGTTTTAATTACTTCTTTTTTTGACCACTTTTTACAAATTCGTGAGTGCCTGTTCAAAACCACTATAGTTGTACAGGGTAATTTTTTTTTCGACGTGTGTGTGTTGTTGTCAGTTTTGGTGGTTGTCAGAAGGGACACGTCAGTTGTTTTGGTATACAATCGATAAGCTTCTAACATAAATGGATTATTCCAAAGGTGACTTGCGAAACAATATAATTGACATCCATTATAAAATATGAAAAATAACGTACATTTCCCGCGTTTTCTTATTTTTTTTGACGATTCTCGCAATTGTTTTTTTTTTCCTAAACTTTCAACCTTGATTTCAGAGTAGCCTTTTAGCTTTTTGTTATTGTGACAGCACCCGAAGGAATACCCTGGTTAAAAAGCTCTTAGATTTGTTTTGGTAAATCAGAGCATACCGAGGCACAGCGTTAAATACGTTCTATCTACTTATATCTTCCTGTACGGTATTAGTTTGCGTATTTATCAGATTATAGCAGACTAGCGAATCTCTTACATCTTATGTCTGCCACCACGTTAGAAAATCTAGAAGAATATTTATAGGAGGGCGCTTGCTGAGTGATTGAGTCGGTGGATTTTCTCTTAAAAATTCAAGAGAAAAAATTTTTGTTCTAGACCAAGGAGTTTTGAACAAGGGATTACTATGTTGTTCGTTTTAGCTGCTTCGGATGGTGTGGAAACGTTATACCCCCTCGGTACCGATCGGTACCAGTCTCAAGAGAATGCCGACAACAAATTGGACATTGAGAAGTTGGACGAAGGACGAGATGCTTGGGGAAATAAATGGGAATTCATCTTAGCGTCCGTCGGTCTAGCTGTGGGTCTTGGAAATGTTTGGAGATTTCCGTATTTGTGTCAAAAGAATGGCGGAGGTAAGTTTGAATAGGTTTACCGTTTCGGTAAAAATCGGGAAATCAGGATTCACGGAATCTTTATTAGACTCTGAACAAAAGATTGTTCTTGCATAACAAGCTTATAAAATAGTTAACGAACGACCAGCACAATCCAAACTAGTGTAAATGGGAGAAGCTGGTGATAAGACGGTACAGTGATCTTTTTTTGAGGGTGTCTAAGTTTCACTTCATGTTCACCTGTCAAAAACTCATAAAATAGACTGGAAGAGCGAGGCATTTGATGAAATTTGCCTTTATTTTACAAACACATTTAAAAGAGTTTTCTATAAAAGAACGACTGATCATGAATTGAAACGCGAACTTTATGTTACGCGTCAACGGTCGATCAAGAACTTCCTCGTCTTTTAGTTAGTTCCCTTAGTAACGAAACAACAACAACAACAACAACAAACGCCACAAGACCTTTTTTCATTTGCGTGCCAAAATGTTACCTTGTAACACTCACCAAATCGTAAACATTGACAGGTACTACCAATCTCCGGATTTAGAACGTCATTGTCTCTGCGGAGAAGTGTGATTAACAATTACAAAGGTAATCATAGCCGTTACAAATATGCTCTCCGTCTGATGTGTGCGACTATGCTCTAAATACGCCGCTGGATAAGTGAGACGGCGAGATCCGTCGTTCGCCCGGCCAAAAAATGAGCTCCAGCAAATTAAAAAGTAAAAACCCCATAAATGTTAGATCAGCAACGTCATGATGTTTGGTATGAGATTAGCATGGCTTCTTTTTACTTTTTCGCAGGTGCCTTCTTAATTCCATATTTTATTATGATGATTGTCGAGGGAATCCCGCTCTTCTACATCGAGTTCGCTATTGGTCAGCGGTTCAGACGCAGCGCTCCCGGGGCCTGGGCACGAATTCATCCGGCTCTCAAGGGAATTGGTATATCGTGTATCATCATTTCCATACTGATGTGCATCTACTATATCAGTGTCATCGCTTGGAGCTTATTCTATCTCTTTGTCTCACTTACCAATGAGTTACCATGGAGATTGGAAAATTGTCCACAGTAAGTAATTGGTTCTTATAATAGCCTAGACTAGTTAAATTTTGGTATAATCACAGTCGAAAAGTTCTATATAAGGCGCGTACGATATTTAACAACAAAGATGGAGAGTGGTAACCGGTTTCCCGTGCCGTACTATTTTTACAAGTCAGTTTAGTAACAGTGTTACGGCATAACAACAGGCTAGCAAGCTAGTCTAATAATAACGTCTGTGACATACTAAAAATAAAGACTAGCTAGCTATTCTTCTCTAAGGACACTAAAACAATGATAAAAAAACATTTTCTACTGGAAATTTCATAGAATCTTCTCCATACATATATGGTAATTGGTTTAAATTTGTCTTGCTATTTCCTTAGATACGATGCGTACAAGCCACTCCTTGATCGATGTACCGCTAATTCAAGTGACTGTAGCTTGAAAAATACATTTCCCGACTGTTGTGTCCACGATCCTCAGTTGTTTTACTTCTATCGTCGTGCCCTAGATGTCTCATCGCACATAGAAGATCGCGGCAACGGCTTCAACGGCAAGTTGTTCGGTTGTCTTATCCTGGCATGGGTTATTGTGTACTGTTGTATCGTCAAAGGTGTCAAATCCAGTGGAAAGGTATATGATAATTTCAATTTCACTAGACTGATGTGTTAGCATTGTAACCAGCGCGTTTTTCTTCCACGAGTGGGGGAATTTTATATTTTCACTTTCCACGATTTTGTTTCGCTCACAGGCATGAAAATATCAAAATGAAAGACAAGATTGAAAATTATTGTTGGAATCTTTTTGGATGCCTTAAGACTGTCGACCTCTATTTTCTAGTAAACCTTTGTGGTTATAGGCTGTGTATTTCACTGCTACATTCCCGTATATCATTTTGGTCATTTTATTCTTCGTTGGTGTGACCTTACCTGGAGCTGAAATAGGATTGAAAACCTTGTTCACACCTAAAGTAAGTTTATAAATACTACGTTTTTGCATCATAGATATAAAGCTTATCAATAAAACCCCAATTTGTGATCCTCGCTGTAAAGAGCATACCAAAGAAAGTTAGACTCTTAGTAATAATATTTTCACTTTAAAGAATCAAATTTAGCAGGAAATATATTTCGCTAATGACTGAATTTTTTGCATTTCGTGGGTATTGAATTTTGCGGAAGAAGACCGTGCGTAATCTGCGAATTTAGTTTCAGCGAAATAATTAGTTCCTATAAAGTATCTTTAGACTAGTTTACTAGTCTATATTTTAAGTCTGTCACAAACGTACAACTCTATATAGCGCGCAAACAGTATTTTAACACAAAGATGGAAAGTGTTGACTTTAAGGACCCTCTATTCTCGCCGTTAAAGCGCCGTTAACCGACTAGTGAGCTAGTCTAAAGTATCTTGACAACCGTCATCTTTCCTTCTAGTGGGAGCGACTTGCCGATCCAGAAATCTGGATGGACGCAGCCGCCCAAATGTTCTTTACCCTCAGTCTGGGTTTTGGTGCTTTGATTTCATTCGCCAGTTACATGCCCCTGAAAAACAATTGTGTTCGTGATGCGTATACTGTGGTCGGCATTAATTGTGGTACCTCGCTGTTTGCCGGCATTGTCGTGTTCTCGATCTTGGGACATCGAGAGTTGGTGACAGGAAATCCAGCTGATAAAGTACGTTATTTTTTCTCATAAAAATCCGTTTCGGTAAAAAAAACACTATGGCGAATCAAGGAATTTCTTAGGTGAATTTTGAGATTTCGAGATAAAAGTTACCCTGGGTACTTGAAGTACTTTTTCGGACAAAAGTACCAGACAATAAAGTGGCGGAATTCTTTGAAGGGACGGCAGAGGGACATTTTGTCCTATACAGATCGGGTCACTGAAATTACACCTATTCATAATATTTTTTCAAAGTTAAAGGTAAATTTTGGTTAGAATGTACAAAATGTTTTGAAAAGGGGTGATAAAGTTCTGGAAATTTTTATATTCAACATATGTCGGAAAAAGCAGGATGTTGAGATAGAGAAATACCAAATTTAGCTGAAAATATTACTGAAGGCATTTTGCAAAACAACTGAAGCTACCTCGAAAAATTTTCTTTTAGGTTGGAGGTGGTGCAGGTCTGGCTTTTATCACGTTTTGCGACGCCTTCCTACAAATGCCCGTTGCACCATTGTGGTCGGCACTGTTCTTTATAATGTTGGTTCTTTTGGGAATTGATTCACAGTTCGGTACCTTGGAAGCGTTGATCGCTCCTTTCTATGACATGAAATGGGTCAAGATGAGGAAAGAACTTTTCACTGGTAAGTTATCCTATATTGGTATTTATCATACATTGATTGCTGCTATAATTATGGATGAAAATAGATGAAAATATCGCGGAGGAGAACACCTAAAAGGTAATTTCCTGAAAGGATTTTTCCTCTAAGACCTAAGACCTATAAAGACCCATCATTCCATAACTTGGAAAGTCTGAGGATTTCAAAAATGTATAGTTTTCCTCTACGTTAACCCAACGTCCATTTTTTCTATCTGGCTGACCAATCAAATAAAATTGGTTCATTGAACCAGGGAACCTGATTGAACTAATCAGTTTTTAGTCAATTCTTTTAACACGCAGTTAACCGTGGTTTTAATTATATGTGTTAGCGTGGTTTAACATCTGCTAGAAAACGTGGCTTAGAATTTTAGAACATACCAAGCCAAAATTGTTAGCGTGTCCTTGAATTAAAATGAACCTGTTTTTCAACACACATAAATCCACGTTGGAAACCACAATTTAGCGTATGGTTTTTGACAATTAGCCACAGTAGCCATCTCATTTTTTCACTGCTATATCTTTTTTTTTCTAGGTCTTGTTGCTATAGTGATGTTAATCATTGGTATGGGTCTTACTCAAGGATCCGGTTACTATGCATTTCAATTGTTCGACGATTACAGTTTAGGCCTACCGCTGTTGTTTATCGCTTTCTTCCAAGTAATTGCCGTTTCGTGGGTTTATGGGACTGATAAGTAAGAAATTTTCCTTATCTATAAGAAACGTGTGTTTTTTCCCACGCGACATGTTTCTGGCTTATTTGGTCTCAATTCAATCAGTGGTCACGAATCCCGGACATTACCCCCGACAAACGTTTCCCTGACGGACATTTTACCGACGCGGACAACTCCCCCGACTGAACATTTTGCATAGTAATTAATCCTCGGGGAAAAATCTGTTGGGGAATGTCTGATCGGGAAAGTGTCTGTGGGGGAAATATCTGTCGTCGGGAAAATGTCTGATCGGGGAAGTGTCTGTTGGGGAAATATCTGTCGGTGAAATATCTGTAGGGGAATGTCTGTCTGATCGGGAAAGTGTCTGTGGGGAAAATATCTGTCGGGAAAATGTCTGATCGGGGAAGTGTCTGCCGGGGAAGTGTCTGCCGGGGAACTATCTGTCGGGAAATGTCTGATCGGGGTAATGTCTTGTCACCGTGATCACTGGTAGTGTGAACTGACCTAAATAGCATTACAATCCTTATGGGGGATTGGTGGATTTTTATAATCTCTTATTAGAGGGAATATTGTTGTTTCGGGATTTGTCGACCCTTTACTTACAGGGATTTGAAACGTTGTATGTTCCATACATACAAGACTTATTGCTTATTTACAACATCTAGCTTGCAGCTTGGAAACTTCTTTTCGCTCTTTTACTTCTTATTTCGTCAAAATCCTTTCAATTTACTATAAAAAAATAGGGTCGATTATTTGATTTTTCTACGATTAAAATGTTTTGGGAAAAGTTACCTAGGAGAGGTATGCTAACTAGAAACACTTTAAACAAAAAAAGGACAATAAATAATCTCTATGTTTTGATAAATGTGGCAGTTCCCGGGAAAAGGTACAACCGTGTGATTTAAAGCGTGTTAAAAGCGTGTACAAAGCGTTTGACACGCTTTAGCACGGTTTTACCTTTTCTCGGGAAGCCAAGACGTATAACATATTATTTCCAGATTTTAACGAAAATAAAAGTCCCATAATCGAAGAACATTGATTAAATATTTCACTGTTAACTTTCTTTTGAAGCGGTATACCCTATGATACAGCCCCTGGGGATCCGTGGATTTCCGCGTATAGCAAAGTAATTTTGTCCATTATTAACCATACACTAAATACCACTAAAGTATGATATTTTTGCGGATTTAGCGGACACCAATTGGAATCATGTATGATAAACTAAAACAAAGTATTTTTACACAGATTTTTTTTATTTTTACACAGATTTGCTAACGATGTTGAGTTCATGACTGGTAGTCGTCCTAACATCTTTTGGATGATCTGTTGGAAGTATATATCTCCGTTAGCCATCTTAGTAATTTTCATAGCTAACTGTGTGAAGCTTGGTTCCAGTACCCCTATGTATACTGCGTATGTCGGATGCGTGGAGCAAGACGTAAGTCTGGTTTTTATTTTCGACTTAGTCTATTTTTGATAGACTCCAAAGTTTTATTTGTATATGATTCGTAACACTTTTATAAAATGATTTATAAAATGGAAAATTAGCGACTAGCATAATTTAAGCAAAGAAAGTCTTTTGCAAATTTTTTTCGAATGATAGTTTTTGGAACAAATCTCGCGGTAAAAAAAGGTCCGAGACCACCATGTCAAGCCGGGTATATTCTGATGAAGATATTTTGGCAACGTTTTTTGTTTCGTTTAGGTTCCATTTTCAAGCAAACATGCGGGGACGAAGTCCTCCACCGCCAAACTAGAATACCCTGGTTGGGGGAAATTCATTGTCTTTGTTTTCACCGTCATATCTATGATACCCATCATCGCCTTTCTGGGATACGATTTGTTCCGGAACCATAAGAAATGGGTCGAGGGTTTCCGGAAGAAGTTCGGAAATCTTGTGGAATACCATCCGGACCCGTCGAGGATAGAGCCCTCCCGACGTAAGAATGGTCGAGAAATCGAAAGTGAAATTTTGAAGGAATTCGAGCATGACAATCTACGCGTGTAACGGAGTCACCCACAAAGGGAAAAGGGTAGTAGCAGTATTACCTTTTATTACTGATACGAGGTTAGCCTGTCCCAGACTACTCGTGTGGTATGGAAATTTCTCACGTGTGGTATTTTAAGGAAAGTATTCAATACCAAAAGTGTGCCCTAGCGGAAGGTTGGAATACACGCAGGTTCAAGTGTAAATGATGGCTTAGAACAATGCAAATTCATAAAACGGCATTGTCATCATTAATGTCATCATGCTCTGTGATCAGTACTTTTTCTGTTTAGTATTTGAAGAATTACTTATACTAGCTCGACGAGGGATGTTTTAGTTTAGGGGAAGTAGATTAATCTTGTAAATGTATAATTTGTGTAGATTTTAGTTAGTCTTTTATTCATTTTTTTACATAACAATATGAAATAAAAATATCAATAAAAAGGACCCTTTGAATGTTGTAAGCTAATCCCCCCGAAGGATGGAAATAGTCCTTTCCCGCAATACTGTTTAAACCCCAATATGATCAGTCTCTCTTTTCAATGAGTATTTGCACGTGTTCGTTTCATCTCAATGGTGCTTGCTTACAATATCCTGAATGAGTATAAAAGGTGGGAGAGAGAGTTGGTTACTATTATAACTTGAATGACAAAATTATCGTTTCGTATTATTTCTTGCCATACATATTGTTTGTTAAAAGTTTTATCAGCTAAGTATCGGTGCGTTTAAAAATTCTGCTTGAAAAGCTTGTTTTTCGTTTCCGCAAGAACTCAATGAAATTACCAGGATATTAGCCCATCCTGCTTCTCCAAATACATGCTTGGGTACGAACAGTGTTTGTTGTGGCCCTTTACTTTGCCAAAACCGGCCAAGGTTGAATGCATTGATGTACACTTGGCCCTTATCGAATCCTCTCAACCGAAGAAAACTATCGGTTGCATTGCCGGTAACGAAAAATCCTTGATACACCATCTGGTACTCGAATTCTCCTACATCGTTTTTCGACGGTTCTGAATATTCCATGTTTGACGCAGAATTTTTGCTGATCGGCGAATTTGCCTCCCATATAGTTGTATCGTTCATATTGTACATCAACCAGCCGGTCAAAGTCTCGTTTGTCTCCTTGATTTTCACGTCACCGTAGATACCCTTTTGTTCAGGAAGATAGGGTATTCCCGACGGTGCATATGCAGCCCTGCCTTGGTTCTCTACTAGTATATCCAGATCGGTTCCAAGTAGGACTGTAACCTCTCTGATTGTTCCAACCAGGATGACGCGAATTACACCATCTACGATTATCTTTATATCGTCACTGGCAATCCCTTCAAACAATAGGGTTACCACTTCGTTATGGTATCTTAATGGGACATTTGGTGTGTATATAACAAACCCGTACCCTAAATTTAGATCTTCCATGGAGAGTGGTTCTTTACTTTTTACAGGTACCAAACCCCACTCTACTAAATACTCTTTAAACTTTCTGAAAGAATGAGTAGGCACTAGAGATATATTCCCAACATAATTCTTTGTTGTGTTTTCCGGGACCGGGGGTAATGGATGGATGACATATTTTTGAAGGACATTTCGAATCTCGAAGTATTTCCAAGTAGTATCTCCTGCTTCTGAAATTGGGGCATCGTAGTCGTAACTTGTCGGTGATATCAATCGCGACCCGTCGTCACCAATATCCACTCCGTTCATGAAACCGAAATTCGTTCCACCATGAAGCATGTAAAGATTCACGGAAGCGTTCATGGCTAGAATATCGTCCAGATGTTGTGCGATCAGTTGTGCATCTCGTGTTTGATGGGGCCTACCCCAATAATCCAGCCAGCCGGTGTAATACTCAGAGTTAACAAGAGGTCCTTTCGGTTGATACTTTCTTTGTTGTTGAAAAGCTTTTTGAGCCGTGATTTCTGTTCCGAAGTCGATGGTTTTAAAGATTTCAGGAGATGTTCCACATTGCATGTGCTTGTCTATGTAGCCGTCCGTTGTAAACAAAACAACATAATTTTCACCAAGATTTCGATCAAAGATTTCCTTCAGCTGTAACAGATATTCTTTATCGCAAGCATCATAGTTCCCGTATTCATTTTCAACTTGAAACGCAATGACCGGCCCTCCATTTCCATAAAGCTTAGGCTTTAACTTGGTTAGAAGTACATTGAACCAACGATGTACGTAATTCATGTATTTTGTGTCGGACGTCCGCATCCTCATTGTCTTATCTTTGGCTAACCACGACGGGAAACCACCAAACTCCCATTCAGCGTCGATGTAAGGACCAGGGCGAAGTATCAAAAGTAACCCCTCCGCATGGACCAGATCGATGAATCTAAGCAAGTCGTTTTCTCCTGTGAAACTGTAATTTCCGTGAATGGGTTCGTGGACATTCCATGGTATGTATGTTTGAATTGTGTTCGTTCCAAGAGCTTTCGCTTTTGATATGCGGTCTTTCCAATAAATGGATGGTATTCTGAAGTAATGCATTCCACCAGAAATGTACCGAAAAGAATGGCCGTCCTTCAAAAAACAGTCATTCTCGTAATCAATCACAAAAGAACGATCCGCTAGACACGACAACCAAAACATAGAATTGATAAGGAGAATCACTTTTAAACATTTGTGAGCCATTCTCCCTTAAAGAAAAAGGTCAAAACCAAAATTGCCTTATTGTTCACTCGCGCAAATATATCCTTTCAGCACCGACAGTCTGAATAGAGTGCAAACTACTTGAAGAAACGTATCACTGTTAAGACGGAGACTGTTGTTGCAATCAAGATATGTATATTTATTTCACGTCAGGTCAGGTTACACTCACGATCGAGCTAAAAATATTAAATCGTGGTAGCTAATGTAAACAACAAAACGGTTTCTTGTTCGAGACAGTTCGAATGTAGTCTACTCGATATACCGTTTCGGGCTATTTTGCCCTACTCAGGAGAATAGGTTCCACAACAAAGCCTTTTCAGACCTTGCCTTTTAAAAAAACAATACAATATAACGGCTGTTTGTTTTCCGACATTTTAAGCTTGCTTTTACCTCAATATGGTTATAGATTTAAATTCATATCTAAACCAATAATTTTTTTTTCATTGAAAAAAAGGAAGAGGCTTTTATTTGTTTGTGTGTAATGTTTTTACCATTCAACAACTGTGAACTCTATCAGGCATTTTAGAAATAAATATACTATTTTAACCAAACAATGACGCTTTCGTATACAAAAAACAGCAATCAGTTCCAACGCAACAAGAAATAGCCGAATTCCCACAGATGCAGTTACTGTTTTATGTGTAACAAGAGCCAAGTGGCGCGAACACGGTTGCAAAAGCCACAGGTTCATTAAAAACTAGCGTCGTCCCAATTAAAAAGCCACTAAAAATACAAAATGTACCATTTGCATTGCACGGCACTATTATTGCATGTCAAATGCGCTAGATTTTTTCAGGTTGGTCGGAAGCAAAACCAAGCAGGCAGACTCAGTGACCGCGCGGGACACTC
>JAYRBV010039233.1:8103-19090 GCA_036023255.1 Mitrocomella polydiademata
GCGTCACAGATACACGTTCTGTTGGTCAGACACTCTCCTATGAATAGAAGAAATTTTAGACCGTGTAAGCGAAGGCGAGACAAAACAAAAAAAACATTGTAGTGTGTAGTGTAATCCCATTTGCAGCCAATCTTTAATTGAAAGACATTGATTTGGTTGTCGAATACAACTTTTTTTCCATAGATTTTTTTTTGTCTCGAAAAAAAACAAACTTGGATGTCGAATCGTCCGGTTTATAGCACTATACCTTGAGGGGCCGTCTTTTTCTTCAAGTCCGACTGTTGGTTAACACCTGATTTGATGTCTCTCTTACACCACTCCAGTTGTGCTTGGTCCTCCCAGAACGAGTATGCGGAGCGTTGCCAATAGACCACATATTTTGTGATGACTCCATTCGGATAGTCAGGCTTTCTCCATTTCAAATGAATAGATTGACTAGACAAGAACGAAGCTTCCAAGCCCAGTGGTGCCGATGGAACTAAAAAGTAATCAGGGGAAAAATTAATTATAGTTATTAAGTGAAAGGCAGTTCATCGATCACTTCCCTGGTGCGTTGCTCTAGCTGGCAAATGCAGTTACATGGTGAACACTCAAAATTTTAAAATAAAACCCAGGACATTTTGACAAAAACCGAATATTGCTAAAAAAAGTTTAAATTCAAATAAAATATTGACTTATCGATTCTTTCTTAAAAAAATTGATTGTTTATTTGATTACTTTACTTGATTATTTGAGAGGAGTGTAAAAAATTGCATGGATACCCAGGCTAGGACATTCAAGGACTGTGGTCACCATGAATTAAGACTCGTTGAATGGAGAAGTGTTTTTTGTAGGCCATCCGTTTGTAAACAAAGCCGATCAAACAAAATGACGTGTGTTGCCAGCCAGCAAAGTATTCAAAAAAGTCATGTACGGGGGAGGGACTTTCCATTGATACGGCACGCATTATTGAGTGCCACATCAATATAATACACTCCGCCACATTTAATTCTTCAAATATTTTACCCATTGGGTCTTGACTAATAAAACGTAGGTGTGGAGGAGGGACTTTCCATTGAAATGGCACGCATTATTAGTGCGCCCAGGGTTTGTTTTTCAGGACTCTTTAGCTACCGATAAACGATAATAAAAACTCTCGAATCTTGAATTGAGTTCTGAAACTGAATTTTTAAAGAAGAAGCAAACGCAGGCAAAGCTTATCAAAGAAGTCGCTGACTTGAGAAATAGCCATATTGGGAGATGTGTTTTTTTAGCCAAACTAGGAGGTTTAAATTTCAAAATTGTATTTGGCGCAACCATGGTGGGTCCTCCTACGTCAATATTATAGTGCTAAACTCAATCTTTGTTATTATAAACGGTAGTAGCTAAAAATCCTGTAATAAACCCTTGGTGGTGAACACTGACCCACTTTGACTTTTTACCCAGCCGGCAAAATCACCAAATAACCTCTACGTAGGAGTGTGTTTTCTATTAAAATTGCGTTCATTACGTCTTGCGTTTTAATAGAAAACACTCTCCTACAAAGTGGATTTTTGACGAAATTGCCTACTGGGCTATGGGTTCTACTTACGTCCAGGGCTGATTTGAATATAGTGTATTTTACTGGTTCTCTTCTCGCCCTTGGATACCTCTTCCTGGATAAATATGGCATAATATGCATATGGATCGAGCTCTTTCAGAATGTGTTTGATTCGTTTCACTTTCTCGAACGAGTCGGGTCGTGGAACGTCTACGGTTTTCCATTTCAAGTTGTCGGTATCGTCGCTGACTATCACTTCGCTTGTGGTTTCAGATTTTCCCCTAGTAAGAATGAAGATGTAAACAAAATTGAGAAAAGGTGAATTGAAATAAAGAGATTGAAGATGAAAGAAGATGTTAAGCTTTTATTTACGATTGCAATTTTTCAACACTTAAACTTCAATCCATTTTGATTATAAAAATATAATTTTTATCAAAAACGATAAGTTACGAAAAAGAAGAGTACGGCTCTCTTTTGACCTAACTGTAAAAAGTGTATTTTTTCAAACACTGTGGAAAAAACAGGGGGTTTATGACTTCGTTTTGTAAATCGATGCGATGGGAGAACACTTCAAGCACAAAATACCTCAGGGAATGAAGCGCGGAAACATTTTTCAGCAGCGAATGACAAGAGATAGTAATCTTTTGAGAGGGGGAGTTTCTTTATCAGTAGGTAAAATGATACATTCCAAAATGATACATTCAAAAATAATACATTCCAAAATGCTTTATGCGCTGACGCCATACCTGCGCACATTCGGAAAGTTTAAGGTCTGCTATGTGATTTTGTACCACAGCTTTTACGTTTACTGAGATAATTATGTTTCTAATTTTGACAGTGTGGTTATTCTCGATTTCGAACCCCGTGTAAGATTGACTTTGGTAAAACCTTCCCAGCCCGTAGGAATAAAAATTAATCCTTGTCAATATTGAATATCCATCTTTCCGGACCATAAAAGCTACTCATTGTTTAATCATTTATCATGAAGTTGGTTTAATTATTCGTGCTTTAAAAACACTGCAAGAAAAAACAAATCAAACAAAGACTCACAATTTGCGGTAGTATATTTGGTAGAAGATGATGTTGTAGGAAGTGTGTTGCCTCGTGAAATTCCAGCTGACTTCTAGACATTTCCGGTTGATACAATCTAGCTGGTCCGCATTGACAAGTGTATACATCATCCACAAATTTACATCCTCAAAGATGGAGGGTGGAATTTTGATCTCGGTTACACTAATCTCTAAGCGCTCCACCTCACCTGAAAGTCGTATAAACAAAAATTGGCACAAAAATAAAGCTTTTTTAAAAGTTGGAAGAATGGAAAAATGTTAAAGTGAAAGGGTTCATAACAAATCAACTAAAAATAGATTGACATTTTGGCAGGACTTTAGAAGAACTTTATGTTCGCAACTAAAAATGTTGGTTGGGTTTAGAAGTTCAGTGTACAGTAAAAATTATTATACATGTGAAGAGGAAATTCTCAAAGAAATTGCAAAAACAAAGCCATTTAACGTGATTTTATATCAACAGATTTGTGAAGCAGGGTGACTTTTTTTCAGAATCGTTACCATAACAACACGTTGGAGAGGTCATGGAACAAATTGAGACCCGAGGGAAATGGTGGAAAGGTAAAAGATATTATTAGAATAGACGGGTTTCAATTATAATGGAGATAAAATGTTTGTCCTCCAGTTACTATGGAGAAAACAATATCTCCATTACTTTTTGTCTGTTGTTTTATAAAAATTTATTATTTTCTCGATAGTATGGAGGCAAAAAATTTTATCTCCATTATAATTGAAACCCATCCACGGGAATAATAAGGAATAGAGGGAAATGGTAAGGAAAACAACATACATGGCACACGGTTCCCATTGGTCTCTTCGGATATGTCTCCCGTTACATTGCCTCCATTCGGTGTGTGCATTCTTCTCTGCAGATTGTACAGTTCGCGTGGACAAAGTCTGGAATTGTATCGTGCAAAGATCTGACCTCTTGTAACTTTGATGTCATTCTTTGGTGTCCATAAGGACTCAAGAAGTTCATTTTTGAAGATTTGGACAGCGTATCTAGAGAGGAAGAGAAGTTTAAAGTTTCCTCAGGGAAGTTCACAAATTTATATATCCATTTAGCATGAAGTTTGTTATGTTGCTATTCAGTGTGTCCATGTGTGTGATTAGTACCACTTGCACAGTGAAGGATAAAATGAGAAGATTTCTGGTCCGGAGAATTTAAAACCATTAAATTAGTACGTTTTGTTAACGTCAAATCAACGTTGAAGTGTCAAAAACTAACGTTTTGATTAGATTGTAAAATGTTGGCGGAAAATAATTTTGGAAAAAAACAGCTGAGGTTTAGAATGGCAAAAAAAAAAAAAAAAAAGTTTTAATGCCTTTAAGAGAAAAGTTTTTATTTGAGAAACTGTTTCAGCGTTTTTGTAAACATTTGGATGGATATGATATTTGAGAAAATGAAGAAGAACGTAATTAAGCTTTCTTTTTACGATTTGTTTCATAATGGTACAAATGGGGGAAAATAAAACCCAAGATATTTCCTCCCCTCCTCCTGTATGATATCATTCAAAAAACAAAACAAATTTTCATACCTCCCATGAATGAGATATTTATCTGAAGGTGGGCTAATTACAACCAGACTTTCGAAAAAATCCAAATTCTTCAGGGCAGACTTCTTGATGTCTATGGAACCTCTCACTACGCGCACCATTTTTAAAGTTTGTACAAATTCAAGAATATTCCCTAAGAATGAAAAAAATAGATAATGGAATAAAAAATGATTTATAACGAGATGTATTCATTAGATATGTTTTACGCTAGTAAGTGTGCCTTACGCTACACGATCAACCCTCAGTTAACTTTCCACAGGAAACTGAGGACTGAAGTGAGACTCGAACACTTACTAGCGTAAAACATATCTAATTTGTCATAAGACCTCTCAGGATGTTCTGAATATTTATTCATTATTGAGTTGCTTCTCCTCTAGACAAAAATTACAAATAAAAATATGTTAAATAGATTTGTGCATTTGTGAACTATATTGACACAAGGCTAATTTTTGATGCTTAGGAACATGCGTTGTTCCCTGGGGATTTAGCTTGTACATAAATTTGTAATCACTGATATTCATTGCTCCCTAGAAATTATACATATAGCTGCAATAACTTCTAAGTTTGTATACAAGAATAGTAAGGAATTGTTGATCTAGTATAAACTAGTAAATGAAACCTTCCCGTCCTTACTATTAACCTGATTTAAGTTATACTTCCCATTAAGTGCCTTACCTGTTCCCTCTGGAATCTCAAAGGTCAGACTACCATTGATTTCAGTGCACCCAGTTAGACCCAGCGATGCAATATCTCCCGGTACTTTGATGATTGCACCTCTATGAGATTGCATACCATTATCAGTACGTATCCAGTCTAGTTCACAAACTAAAATAAACATAATGTAGAAACAATACAAACAATGAGATGTTTTTTATGTTTATAAAAAAGCTCACTTGAAGGACCATTATGAAAGTCCACCATGCAAAACACATACAAAAGATTCTTTGAAATAAACAGTGAAAAATTGCCTAAAATCATTGCAATCAATAGCCAATTCGAATCACAGACCAGCCAGATAAACTTGTTGAGCCCTTGTTTAAACCTTAAAAGTTGAGTCTACTAAAAATAATCAAGTTTCTGCAGATTTGGTGTGAACTTCATAATTGAAATACCATTAAACCCTGACAAGCACCTTCAATCTGATATGGTTTGACTAGATCCAATTTGAATATATGCTATATGCACCTTTTTCAAATTGTTTTTTTTTTAAGTACTTACTTCGAGGGCAGTCATTTTGATTCATACAATTTATGCAAGTGTCATTTTCTGGCAAATAACCAGCAGGACAGCTTTTGACACATTTGCCATCCAGTACAAGGTGTCGTTCAGCAGTTGGATCGTTCCACCCTGGACATTGGGCTTTGCAGAAAAGATTATCAATCTGCATTTGAATAATTTCAAGAATTAAAAAGGAGCGACAACAAATTAAGGGGGAGAGCTAAACTTTGGGAAACACTGACATGGTATATTTATTTGGCAATTTCAAATTGTTTTCTTTTTTAGGTGTTGAAAAAGTCAGGTCACCCAGATGTGTAAACTCACCCGCATTGAGCGGGAGACACCTGCATTTCGAAGACTTCACCTGCATTTAAAATTGACCTTGAAATCACCCGCATTATCAAATACACACCCGCTTTCACCCGCACACAATGCATTTTGGGGAAATTTGATTCCAATTTCGGGAAAATTTGGAAAATTTTTCGGGGAAATATCAGAGAATTCGGATTCAGATTTTCTCAAAAATCGGGGAAATCCGAAAATTGATCTGTTTGCCTGTTATCACCTGCATTTTACATGTTGGGAGTTCACACCTCTGGTCACCAAGGGCTACAATAAGTATCAGTCTAAGAGTGCCCGACTGGATAAGACAAATAACTGACATTAAAAGTCAGGCGACTGACAATAAAAATTAAAGCTGGGCATAATGTCCAACACATAAAAATAAATTATTTGCAGGCTTGCAGGCTGGTCATATATGTATGCAGAGTGTCTACGAATAATTCAAAATTGATGATTAAAAAACCCTTCTAAACAGTTTCTAACAATCAAGAAAGACATAGTCCTGTTCTCAAATTTGCCACACAGTAACTAAGATTTATGATTAATTGTCTGATCTCTGTTTGCACCATGAATTTCTCCATATATTATCATTGCTCTCCATTCAAACAGTACGTAAAATAACTGTAGAAAGTAGAAAACATAGGACCTCAGTGTACAACAATGGTACAACAGTACAATGGTTAGGCCGACCAATAAAATATGTTGGTTTGCCATCACCCGACCCAAATTTGACGAGTTGGGTCTGTCAGTAAGAATATAATGTTTTTTTGTGAAACTAGTTTTGTTTCAACAGTTAATGAATATGCTAAAAAAAGTGTTTTATACAAAATAATTTTATTCAGGAGACCCAAGATGGATAGTTTACAAGGTTACATTTATCTATGTTTAAATATAGCGCGACAAAAAAAATTATTGGAAAATGTTTGAAAATTTTCAGGATGTTTCGAGGTGGGTTGCTCGGATGACGGCAAACCAATATATTTTTAGGGATGGCCTTAGTATTTATATTCAGATCTTAATATTCAGACATGATAAACATCAAAATTATAATTTCATTACCAAATATGTGTTCTTTGGACAATGATCCACACACTGTCCAGTCTTCCAGATCCGGTAATGCTTGCAAGCATCACATCTCATAGGAGTTTTTGACTTAGAACATCCGCCAAGACATTCCTCATGACAACATTCGCTGGTACTCCCGTCAACACATCCTTGTAATCCACACCGAGTATCACAAACTGAATGAAAGAAAATAATGTTAGGCTAACCATGAAGTGACAAGCGACTATAAAATGGAATATTTAACCTTTTTTTTCCCTTAGCCTAAATAGATATTGAGGAGACTACTGTAGGCCCTAAACAGCCTCCAACAATCGCCCTCCTGAAACCTAATCTGAAAGTGCTCTTTTTTGGAAGCGCTAAAATTGGGAAGATTTTGTATGAATGGCCTTTGGTTCTAGTAATAATAAAGATATATTTTCTATTTTAAAAATGATTGAAAACAGTCTACTCACATCTTTGACACTGATGGTCCTTTTCATTGCCTGGACCCCAGCAGAACTGGGCTTTCGGGTCATTTCCATGGCCGGTGGCTGCGTAACACTTCTTGGAATAACAAGCTGAGTCACAGTCTAAGTTATTGGACTTAATTACGATGCCATACTTTCCTTCCTGATCTTTATCCTAAATGAATAATGAGCATTTTGTTAAATGTGAAAGACTTTAAAAGATAAAATAATCAAGGACCTATGAAGATGATGGGCTGAACATTGATTTCATGCGGCTTTAAACAATTTATCATATTTCGCGAAGAGTCTATACAGAGAAGAAATATCTAAAGATCTTGGAAGCTCTCTAGTCATTTAACATACAATAAGCTAATTGACATATTGTTTAAGATATTGTTGTGTTTGCGTTTTAGATGGTCACTTGTAGAGTAAAGTAAATAAATAATCTGTAAGTGATGTTAACCCTACGTAAGTCATAAGTCAAATAGAACCGCTCATTGGATAGTTGACCAATCCACAAGAATCAAAAACATGAACCTGATCTAGCTCCACTCTATAGCTACTTATACATAAACATACCTTCACTATTGATTTCCACCTGACAGTGTTAACATAGCAAAGAATTTTATTGCGATTTATCCGAACTCCTCCATGAAGTATCGTTGTCAATTTTGGAAAGTAAAGGATTTTACATTGCGTATTAAAGTAAACAATCAAGGCGTAGTTTCCAACCAGTTGTTCTCCTCGAATAACAGATAGAGATGGTAGATGGTGAAAGACGTCTTTGAAGAAAGTTATCACTAAAAATCCAGTGATTTCTCGTAGCTTTCGAAAGTCTGGCAATGTTGTGTTGTACTCTTTCTCCTGCACAGACTGTCTGATGATGAGGCTTCCGTGGAGTATGGAACAGTTTTTCAGGTAGTTACATGTTTCAGCATTGATACAGTGTCCGTTAGAGGCCAAGCGCACTGTCACTTGATTGACAATACATGCTAAAATGACAATATCTAAAATGCTTATTCTGAATCTCTTTAAAATATGTTATATATATAATCAATCTAGAGTGTGTTCCATAAATCATCGTTCAATGCACATTCCAAGTTGAAATACGACTATTGACTTATGATGTAACTTGGCAGTGGCAAACCCAGAGATTTTTTGCATAATGTTTTGGACTTGGAGGCCAACAGTCTTTGATATCAATAACATTCAGTTACCAGAGAATACTTTTCATTTGTCGCATTTATTTGGGCACCCATAGCATACTGTACAAATGGTATCAAAACATGTCTAGGTTCACCAGTGCTTGGAGAAAACTAGGAGGCAAAATGTTCCTTAAAAAACAAACTATTTTGTCAAACCTTGAAATGGCCAGCACTTGTCAATGCACAAAACAAGTACCAAGGTAAAAAGAATCATCCATATCTGCATGATGCATATTCCCTATAACTTCATGGTTTGTTTTTGTTAATTTTTGCTATCTATAATAATGAATCATAAAAAATCATGTAGCATACCAGTAAAATGTAACCTACATCGCCTAAAAATTAAGAGTCAAGCTTGGAATAACGTATAGAGTAAATGCAGTATACATTCAGTAGAATTTCAGTTAAAAATAGTGAGTTACATAAAATACATTAGCAGAACGTTTTGTATCACTGCACACATTCCCATGCATGGCGTTCATTTTAAAATGAATGGGTGATAATGTAAAAAAACAAAATAATACAATAATACTCCAAAGAATTACCACTCCATAGTGTCATTATACTGTTGTGGTAGATATATAAGATAAGATAAGATAAATGTCAATGTTGAAATACCCAACCAAATGTTTCTTTTAAAACAAGAAAGGTCAAAAAAATAAAGAGAAAAATAAAAAATCACTTTATTGAATTATTTTGATTTATAAAATGAAGTCTGCTGCCTGCTTATACCACCAACCGCTCTATATTTAGATTTATGAATAAACGTATTTAAAAAGCCATTTCCAGCGACCTTTTTGATGTCATTAAAAAACTTTGTTTTCTGACCATGTGAATGACAGTGTAATTGATACAAGGCTCTCATCAGTTTATAAAAATATCATTATCCATATAAATACCAAAAAGCTAACCATTAAAAAGCCAATTATACTTATAGACAACAAAAATGATGAACCATTCAAAAGTGCAAAAAGATTCACAAAAACAAACATTGTCATATGTCTTTCTACCACCACTAAAAGATGGCAAACGTAATTTTAAGATTAATTGCTAACTGAATTAAAGGTAGCTTCAACAGAACTACTCTTAATTAAGTTTAATCGTCAAACTTTGAATGGATGTCAATAAACACTGCATTCAAAACGGACAAAAGAAAGTGCACACAATAAAAGGAAATTTGGTAATAAAACAATCAGTTGACATTATGACCTGATTAAGAGTTCTACTTTTCATGTTTCTCATTAATTGATTCAAGGATTGATAGGATCATTTACAAACATCATGTCATTGTGTATAGCTGAACACTTTGCATGCCAACACAATCTATAAAATTGTAATCAAACAAACATCATGAAGAAAAAACTCCATCAATCTGTATACATAGTATATAAGATGGAAAAAATAAACCTTGAAGGTTGGTTATGATAAAAACTTTAACTTGCCTGACTACAGTATCTTACATTTCTTATGTTTGTGCAACTTTACTAAAAATAACTACAATAAGAGTTTCCTACTAATGCACTGTGCAATGATGGATTCATTTCTTGTAAAATAGTATAATACCCTTAAAATATATATATATAAATATTTTTTGCTTGTTCAAAAAAACTATACATAAGCTGGTAAATCATAATATTCAAAATGTTGAAATAAAAAAATTATAAAAGTGGAAACTTTCTTCATTAAAAGCAAGGAAGTCCTATCCAATTTATCTATAAAAAATCTTCTTATTTCGTACTGTATATATTTACACGGGCAATTATGGAGATACCACATAGTTATTGCAAAGAAAAGTTTCTTCAATAATTAAAGGGGTGTTGTAGAAGGGAGATGAAATGTGAAGAGGAACTAATTACTTGAACAAATAGTTCTGAAGACAAACTGTACTACAAAAAGAAAAGGAAAGAAATATTTTGTGTAAGAGCTGAATAAACAAAAATATCATCTTACTTTCAGTAACTTAACCAATAACAAATCTATTTCTAGATGAAGTCTTTACAGTCTTAAAACAACTAAACAATGTAGACATGATAATAGGCAATCAATTGTCAAAATGATAAATGTTTTTCTTTTAAAAATTTATAACAGTATTTGGAATGTGAGATTTTATATGGTACTGTAGCATTTTTCATTGATGAAACAAAGTGTTTCAAATCAAGGCCCCTCATATTACCGCTACAGACATGAAAAAAAAAACTCAATTATAATGTGGAGCAATATTTCATTTCTTGAAAGAAAAGTCAAACTAAAAAAAGTAATAAAACTTAAAAGTATGAAGAATATATTTAAGGGTGTATTCCATTCAGCACAAACCAAAAACCAACTCAACTAAAAACCATTTGCACGAAATAAACAATGATAATTTAAAAAGTAATTCCGAATCTGTTATTGACCACGGCTAAAATAAAGATACGAATTTGGTCGAGATGCGCGAAAGGTTTTGCAACCGAAACCAATTCAACCAGCCCTCGAGGTGGTTGAATTGGTTTTATACCGAACTTCAACCAGTGTTGAATGAAATGGGATTTTCTGGTTTTAGTTGAGTTGGTTTGTTGGTTTGTGCTGAATG
>JAYRBV010039344.1:0-19001 GCA_036023255.1 Mitrocomella polydiademata
TTTCACGAACAGCCTCTGATTGGCTGATTCAATCTTTGAATCAGAGGTCTAACCCGTCCTATCTATGGAATTTTTTTTTACGGATTTTTTTATTATCAAATTTAGCCTGGATGAGTAAAATGATAGGACGGGTATCCTGTCTAAGTAAACTTGTGTTAAAAAAAACTTGTAAGAGTGCAAATGTGAACGAAAACAAATACAGAAATTTAAGCGGTAATATAGCAACATTGCAATACAGGAATTAACTTCCAATCTAAGACAGTTCATCACAGACGAAACATCCTTACTCACAAAATACAAAACTGATGTTAGCGAAGATTTGACACAGATTTCCAAAACAGTTTTCCAAAAGTCTTTTCAGATTTCTTTAAAAATATAGTACGTTATACCATAACACAGCTTACATAATCTACAGAGCTCTGATGCCACCATTCTGTTTATTAATTTATCCACTGGTCACCCCCGTTTCTCTGCTCACCGCCTATTGTTTCGCTTACGGAATCTACCTGTTGAAAAATCAACAGGCTTGCTTGCGTTTTTGCAACCTCGAAAACCAATTATTCCCAGGCTGTTCTTCTGACTCGATTTGCCGTGTGCCGTGTTTCCCGATATTGCCGTAAATCCCGATTCGGATATTTTCAAGAACAGCCTGGAAAACCAACTCGAATCGGCTAACCACACACCACCATGACACATGGTAGTAGCTGTATGGCACCAGATTGCTCAACCAACAGAAGCTATGCGCAGTGATAAGTAAAGTACAGTACAGCTACCAGAGTTAAAATTTACCGTTAAAATATTTACTATAAAGCTATTGATATGGGACATTTTCAAACATGGAACACAAAATTTTGAATGATTACAAAAAGTCGTTAAAAGCTGTCCTTAAAGCCAATCGAATGAATGTATATTACTAGATGGATTATAATCCGGTAGAACTTGAAGAACTTTACCAACCTTTTTTCAGCATTCAATAAACCGTACGCGCTTCACCTATGTATTTGGACGAATTTATCTCTTCTTTGCAGTATTTAGTCGTTGTTACAATGTACTAGGATTTCTGATTTTTTTTAGCATTAGGTTTTAAATGATGTTTTAAAGCGATATGAATAAATTCGATGGTTTATAATGACCATAATGATAAGAAATGACTTAAAATCTATTGTACATTTAAAAAAGTAACATTTTTCTTATCTAAAACATCGAACTCTCGCTTCAAATGGTTTTGGTTTAAGCTATATGCAAAAATTTTACGGCATTGAATGCTATATCTTTATATATATCATATTTCGCTAGGAATGTTCGTAGTTCCCTGTGACAGAAATCTGTTAGTAAAAATTATACTACTCTATGGTGACACATAACACTTCACTTCCTTTGTGTATTTTTTACCTTCGATGCAAAATTATAGAATACCAGATTTATTTGCGTCATTTAATTTCGATGGGTTCCTTCAAATTCGCGAAATTGGATTCACTGAAAGTACATACAAACATTGTATTGAACTACATGGATGTTTAGAAGAAGCACGCAATTATGAGACAATGCTCTCGAAAAAATAATTTTTGAAAAATTCATTTTCTATGTATAGATTTTCGAAAATAAAGGCAACATGATGGGCTGCTCCAATCCACATCCACATTGTCAGGTATGAAATAAAATTTTCTCAATTTATTGAAGCCACATTGTCAGCTATTAATAAATTTTGTACCAGGCTTCGATCTCGAGTTCTTTAAAAGGCACATGCCTGCGATTCCCCACGTTTTAACCGTGTGTGGGGGCGTGTGCGTGCAATCACACGCGTCAAATGCCGAAGCATATTGTGCTATAAGGGCAGAAAGCTTCACAGTCAGAAACTTTCGCCTATAGTAGTTTTTATGGAAAAATTTCGCAGAAAAAAACTTTCACAAAAGAAAGGAAAAAAGTTCAAACTCCCTTAACCCAATGAACTAGTGTTTCTTGGTGTTAAAAGGCTTTTGCGTTTGAGAATCATCCTTATTTTCGCTGCGCAAAAAAAACTTTCGCGTTTTATTGGAAATGTTCAAAGACAAACTTTCGCAAAAATGACCAAAAAACGCGAGAAAGGGGAAAGTTTCTGCCCTTAAAGTAAAACTATTGACTCCCATTCCTTTGAACGATCGACAAAAAGATTGTACATGTCGCATATTTTTTAATATTTTGTTGTCAGGACGCTCGACCCTTACCATTATCTTCAGGTGTCCTAATATAATGGGATTAATTTTTGGCCTTAAATTGCGTTGCCTAAATGGCTGAATCGCGAATAAGTTTATTCGCCGAAATTAAACGTTTACCCTTATACACTATTACCAAAAATAAACTTCTAAATCAGGATTCGCAAATGTTCATCTCGCGAGTTCAGACATCTGAATTTTTTGTAGTATTGCAAAACTCCCGAGGTCCAACGAACTCTGTTCTTTCTACCTAGTGCGAGCTTTTTTAAAGATTCTACCGCCCGGGCTAAGTAAACATTAGTATGAAAAAAACAAACGTAATTTTTGTCTCTTGTAGATATGGGGCTGTAAGTTCCTCCCAAACGAAGCAAGAAAAGAGGTAATTCCAGTCAGGGAGCAAAGTCGATAAACAATCAAGCAACGGCGGAGGGTGTTAATTGTTGGAATGGTGTACACCGATTATACCCGTGTGAACGTCATTTTACCATAGGGACTTTTGTGTGTCCAGACGCTTATCAGGAAACCAAATGCCTATCATTTTTACGTCCATTTGGAATTCCCCTCTAGGGTATTTAGTCAAATACCACGGTGGTAACGTGTCCCCTACATACCACGGTGGTAACGTATTCGACTTAATAACCTGGATGGGAAATGGGAATTGCCAATTATTTCCTGTGTCCAGCGATGGTTTTCTCTTTCTTTCTTTCTTTCTTTCTCTACACAAAACCAGTCAGTGGCACGCATTTTGCTTATTTTCCTTACAGGAGAAGAGCCAATTAGAATACTACCAAAGGAAACAATCGAACCTTCTCCTTGACTATATTAAACAAGAGGTTGGGAAAAAAGTAAGTTTTTGCCTTCCAATTTCTCAGTTTTTTCTACTTGAGACATAATATCCTTCATTAGTTTGGTTTAATGGTATGTAGGAAAAGTCCACCAGAAACCAGAATATTCCATTCCATTCAGCACTAGTTGATTTTCGGTTGACGACCAACTCATTTCATTCGCGCTTTTTTTATCCGTGGTCACGGACTAAGTTTAAAAACATGATATTTTATTTTAGTAAATGTGAACATAGTGTTTGTTTACGACGGACTTGACCTAGCGAACTTTTGTCTTGGTATACCAAAACTCTACTAGAACAATCAAAATTACATTCCTTTCGTAAAAACGGTTTTCCGGTTACTTGGTTTTTCGGTTTGTGCTGAATGGAATGGATCCTAAACAAATATCGGCGTTTTCAGTTATTAGAGCGTTATCCTGACGAAGACCTTACCTAAAAAAAACTATAAGGCGCTAAAAAGCAAACGTGGACTGGGTACTAAGTTTATACCCTGCATGTAATAAATAGCGAGCCCTCGAACTGATGCAAGTTCGAACAAATTTATGAAAACTACCCGGTCTGTTTCTTTTCAAAGATAAGAATTGTAGCTGAAAACGAAGATTGGTTAGTTGTCGTACCTTATTGGTAAGAAAAGTATTTATTTCCACAAATTTGTTTACTTGAAAGTTTCATGTTTCAATTTTCTCTCCCCGAGCATGTACCAGGTATATATTTTTTAACAAACACGGGTGCAATCCCGGACACAATAAACTCTTACCTTATTTCACGAAATTAACGCGAATTGAAAAATTTCGCGTTAATTAAAGTATCATTAATTACCGGTTCACGTAAATTTCTCCGGCCTTTTTTAAATGTCTCGCGTTGAAAAAACTCACGCTTTTAATTTTTTAGGGTATTCAAAACAAACGAAATTAATATGCAAGTGCGTCAAGGAAAGGAATAATTCATTCGAATATGATAGTATCACGTTTATCAAATACCATGGGATTAAGTTAATTTTCTTGATTCGCGTTAATTACCACATACTTTACAGACATGCCTCTCTATTCGCGTTAATTGGTACTCGCGTTAATTTGGATACCCGCGTTAATTCTGCGAAATAAGGTATGTTCTGTTCAGTGTTTTTGTACTGTCTTTGATTTGTTCGACTATTGTGAATTTAGCGTGTCGGTCTATTGTCATGGAAGTGTCTGCAAGCTGGTATGCGTTGCTTCGGTGGTTGTTTATGTGGATGAGTGTGAGAGATGTTTAGATGTGTGCGAATAACATGAAATTAGAGTGTTACGTTTCAGCAAAGCTTTGCGGATTGCGCTTATACCTTCATTATTTTGAATGTTGGTAATATAATGCTGAAACATCAATAGTGACATCCAATTGTGTGTTGTTAATGACTGTTGTTAATTTGTCTGTTATGTTCCTTAGTTCATTCATTGTCAAATGTCTGGTCGTTTAGTTGGCTGTTTGCCTCGTGCATGTAGCTTTTAACGACTTGGATGACTACTACGCCACCTTTGTCTGCGTTGATAATGACTTGTCATTTCTGTTTGTTTGTTTTTGTAGCTTTTCATTCTTCTTTTTTAATGTTACATTTCTTGTCAGATTTGGTGTCTCGTTGTTCAATGCGTCAATAAAAATGACGGTGTGGTGGACTTCTTTTGATTCCCAAGTTGAATTGTTCTTGATGTAAAATGTTTTTGTTATTTTTGTTTCTTCCGTATTCTCTGGGGGTGTTGATTCTATTGTAGAACCAAAGTGTGCTTTCAGTTTTATTCTTGTAAACTTGTTAATGTCAGTTTCTAGTGAGTTTGAGTTTTATTTTCCAGGTGTGGGGCGAAAAAAAAGATTGTGGGCAGATTTTTAATAATGTACCATTTTTTTTGTTGAGTTCATTATTGGTCTGTTAAGAAATAAGGCATAATAAGCCACACTAAGTACATTCTATGTTGTCAAGTTTCCTCAAATTAAACTCGCTTTTTAGGGCAATGTGGCCATTCGAATTGTTGGTTTTACCCAAACAACCAACGCAACGTTTAACGGATCTAACGTTACAGCAACAACAATGTGAGTCTACTACTGATTCCAATAATCATTCACCTTGTTTGTTTGTGATTTTTTTGCGAAGCATGAAGAATGAATACCCGAGCCCTTTTTGATGTGATAGTCTAACAAGATCAATGCAGTGTATTCTTAGTATAAATTACCGTACCGTTTTTTGTCTAATAGTACGGTACCGAAGAATATCTTATGGCATAAATCTAGTGAACTTTTTAACCATCTATATCTCGAGAAATAGTAATACTACGAAGACGTTTGACCCCTCATTGGAACGGGAAATTTGTGGCGCTTATCATTAGAAACATTTTGGAAACTTTATGTAAAGATTTAAAAATTAACCAGCAACCTGCGAAATGCTTCGCAACCTTTTACAAATGTTCATTATAATATAATTTCTGAATGTAAAAATGCAAGGAAGTAGAGGTAGTTAAGTTTAACCAAAAACCACCTCTGGCTACATCGCAAACTCGATCTACTGCTACTACAACTAACATTTACCAATGAATTTAAGGCCTGCCCGCTAAACCACCGTCCAGACTGGTACAATTACGTCTTTTCAACCGATACGCTCTTTTATTTTCTAGCACTATCTGTCATCATGAAAACCTACCTAACAAAATACGATAATTTGTTCAAGACTTCATTCCCATATTCGATGGGATGGCATAGTAAGTATTTCTTTCAGATACTTTTACCAAACGAGATCGACTCGAAAGATATACTTACTCTTTTATTGGTATTCTAATTTTTGTTTTGTTTTTGTTTATTTTTGTTTTCATATCTTCTGAATACGGAAAGTTTTATTTTTACTGGGACACGCAAAAATTCCGCATTTCTTTTTACGCGTGGGGAAAATTTTTTCTATAACTGAGTGAGCCACCAATAACTTTTCTTAAAAAGTCCAACCACAAAAAAAATTGTTAGGGCCACTCGGACTTACATGGCTTTTTGGTATATTTGGGATTAATAGGCCCTCTTTTCATTTCTAAAGTTTACAAAATTTCCGTCACTGCGTTTGTCAACTTTAGAAATGAAACTCTGGGCCTATTAATCCCAAATACCCCTCAAAACTATGTAATTACTATATTTACACCATAGATTTGCCCTAAAGTTTTTATGAGGTGTTCTAATGAACAAGCTGGTTTACGTGTCTGCATAGCTGACTAATGTACTTGCACAATTGCAATGCTATTTGTTCTTTGTTTACTTTTACTGCTCTTATCTGAATCTAGATAGCGGAAATGAATTTACAGCTCTTTTAAAAACCTATTTGTGCGTAGTGACAAGCAAGAAAAGGGAATGGAATTTCAATTAAAGCAAAAGATAAGGAGATGATAAGCTCCTTATTTAAATACCGTTATCAAAAGCTAATCTTTGGTTCTAAGGAAGACCTCCCTTCTCACTCTCTATTTCTTGTTATCGATATAAAAGGGCTTGGTAGAAAGCTACCATTTTAATTATCTCCAATTTTATGCATCGTGGGAGACACTTAAGAAATATTTTGTTTACGATTGCAATAATTGGTGTTTTTATCTTTCCCCTCTCGAATACTCAAATCATTAATCCATGAATGTCCTTTTGACCACCATGCCTCCCATGAATTACTGAGGATTACTGACTTTCCGTCAGATTCCCTTATTTTTAAAGCCTAAAAGTGCAACGTTTTGGTCGTCTTGGACGTTCTGGCTATTATCACGTGACGTGGTATGCCACTTGAGAGAGCAACGTGACCATCATCTTAGTAAGCACGTGATATATCGTTTTAGCATCTAAGCAACGTTGTTACAACATTCAAACGACATTGTTTTAACGCAATGTTTGGCTAATTGATAACTTGTTTGTCTTGTAGCTATAAGTCTTAAGATAAACACTTGTCATGTGGTCACGCGATCGTAATTGAATGGTTTCGAGCCATTTCGAGTGTATTCCCAGCCTATTAACTATTATATAGAAAAGTCTCTTAAAAGTGTTTATAAAATCAATTTCATCAAATGCCTCGTTCTTCCAATCTATTTTATGAGGTTTCGACAAGTGAACATGAATTGAAACTTAGACACCTTTATAGTGGGAAATGTTTTCTATTGAAAAATTTGTGGTTTCTAACGTAGATATTATATAGATCCCAAATTATAAAATTAAAAAATTAAAATTATACGACAAAATGTCACGATCTGATGATCTACGTTAGAAAATATAATAATTCCCTGTATTTATTTCTTCTTTCAAGGTGCGCCCTCAAACGAAGATAGTCCTCATTGGCAATTGCACGCCCATTACTTTCCGCCTCTGTTGCGTTCAGCCACTGTAAGTATAAAATACATCTGGTATCGTTATAATGTCTGAACACTGCCTTTTATACGCCCAGAAATTTTCACTGGTGGATATTTTTGGAACAAATTTTTAATTTTGCTAATTTATAGCGTATAGCCAAAATCGAAATATTCAACGCGTAAATTTCTGCCTTTAAAGAATGTCTTTGCGAGACTGCGATTATGTCTTTGCGAGACTGCGATTATGTCTTAGTGAAGCTGCAGAATTATGATGAGAGTAAGAACTTATTCAACAGTAGCAAACAAAACGTAATGGTTTTTTTTTTCATGTAGGTAAAGAAACACATGGTTGGTTTTGAGATGTTATCTGGCCCAATGAGAGACCTAACACCGGAAAAGGTTTCTACTCAACATTTTCTCTCTTACCCGGACTTCTGCGATGCTGTTATTTGCAGTTATAACCGTCTTTTATGTTTTTCATTGCAATCGGGTTAATAAATTTCACCATGAGTGTTATAATGAATTCACTTAGAAAAGAAAAGGTTAAATTCACGAAATTTAATGTCCTGGCTGGAATGTACTCGAAATTCGTTTTCTTCCCGCGCGGAAAGTCCTTGAAAGCTTTGGAATTTGTTTGTTCTACAGAATGTCTCAAAAAAATAGTATCGATACAGTGGAAATGCAAAAGGGAATGGGTGATTTTTTTTTGGCCTTCAATTTATGAACTTTAAGAGTAATATACCATATTGATTGCGGTTGGTTGAAGCTTTTCCACAATATTTTCTATCCTCTAGGCTGCGGCAACACTTCGAGAACTACCAGAAACGCATTACAAATCAAAATGACACACACTACTAGCAACAATCAAAAGCGGATTGGGCTCGAAGTTGACTAACAACCAATTTATCAACACTACACATCTTCAGCACCGAAACAAGTATTATAATTGCGATTATACACACCTTTGACATCATATATTTCGACTTATATTTTCCCCCTTTTCTTCTCGTTCAGACACCCTGTACTTTTAGAAGTGACACAAAGTATTACGCGTGGAAAACTTTTGTCGATTTTCGGTAAAGATTTCTTAATAATATACAAAAGTCGAGATATGAGTTTATATAAGCTTTTCGACTTGCATTTATGTTTTCATATTTCATATTCTAACTTTTATATATTATATCCTACCACGGCGAAGAGATTCCATATACCAGTAGTAACGTTTTCAGTATTTTGGCTGGTTTTTTTCTCCCTAACATTTCATTACTGTTCCTAAGAGAGCTGGTTTCTTTTGAAATGATGCCGCCATTAAAATACCACATAATCATCAACATATCCCCAGAATAATAAGCATATTTGACAGGGAAATCAAAAAAATTACCGGGTAAAACAAGGGTAATTTCTGGGAAAAGTTGTAATTTTGTTATCGGAGAAATCATCAATATGTTGCGGAAAAACGTAGTTTTACAGGGGAAAATCATCAAAGAATTAACCCGGCAAAACAGCCATTTTCCACCAGGGACAATCAATAATCCTCCCCCTTAATGCCCAGGTAGAAAATGGCCGAAAGTTCCGGGATTTTTCCCAGACAAAGCTGGGGGAATTTGAACATTTTTTCCTGTGATTTGTTTTGTTGTTGTTGTTGATGACTGCTTTCTTTGACGAGAGTATGCAGCTGATATCAATCTGTGAAGAGGATGTTCCTCAGATCTTGTAGCTGATTTCATTTCGCAATGTGCCTCGCGTTTAAATGAATAACTGCTTCCGAGTTTAATCCATCTATTGTTAATTGTTCCTCTATTAGACCTATCAGTTCCATTTTTATCTTTCACTTTTTCTGCCGCTCGACTAAGGTTTACCCTTAGCAACGCTCATTAGCAAGTCCAATTTACCCTTGACAACTGCTACGGATTCGTGCAGGCTTCTTCAGGAATAAACATAACATTCTATGTTTAGTTCTATGTTGTCAATAAGCTATCTGCAATTTTTTTTAGATTAGAAACGTTGATAATCGCCCTGTTAAATCTCGTAATCATTTCTCGATTTTGCGTCTTTTTTTCCCACGCTGTATGCACAGCATATTGTTATGTCATTTTAAAAGGAGATTTTCTGTTGAGCACATCATAACGTTAATTCAACGTCATTTGGACGATAAGGAAAAGCTTTCTACTAAAGCGAAAAATTTCACTTATTAATAGTGTGAAAAAAAGTGCCCCCATTGAGTTTTAATCCGAAAAAAATGTTTTGTACATTTTGCAACAAGCGCGGTCCATGTATGATCAAAGTCGTCAGATGAGATAATAATATATGCTACCAATCCTGTTTAAATACCCAGAATCCCTTTCTCAAACAATCTTCACTTCAATCTCGTGAACCGTTTAACAGTACAAAGCAATATATTAGGTTTAACACGGCAGGGCTGGGTTCTCCGTTCTCGGGTAGCCGAATTCCGCCGCAAATTTTTTACCCAGAAAGTGGAATAAATTTTGAAAGTTGGTGATTTACGTTTGTTTTACTCTTTTTCCGCCGTTTTTTACACTCACGCAGATCATAATGTCTGGAACTTACCTTTGGTCCAAATCAAATGCAGTACATACACACTTTTCTTTATAAGAACCAGCTGGTATTTTTTCAGGCTCAGGCGTAGCCTGGCTCGCCCAAAATATTTCAACTCTCCACTCACTACACTCGTGAAGGAAAATTTAGCATGGTTTCATTGGCGTGTTTGAATTACTTACAAAAAATGACAGTAGTTCACTGACTTCGCATTTTTTCATAATAAATGCAATAATAATTTCTTTTACTGTATATTTTAATAAATTATCAACAAGAGAGATAAATCTATCACTTGATGAAAGAGAAAGAAAGCGTCGCACTTAATGAATAAATTTGACGGAGAAATTGATGCATTTAATCAATAAAAAGACTTTGCATTCTCTTTAGTATACCTCAAGGGCTTAATACACTATTCAGGTAACAGGAAAAACTTTTCATGCTTACAATTTTGTAAAATCGTTAAAAAACATTTATGCGCATAATTTTTCATTGACTTAAAACCAATCAAACTGTTTGATTCAAGATCTTGAATCAGATCATAGTTTATGCGACCCGTCTCTCTTTCTTTGAGTGCGAGAGAAGCGAAAGAGAGACGGGTATCCCATCTAGCTCAGGCGAAGAAAATAAAACGATCATTCTTATGTTTTCCTGATGATTCTTAAAAATCGTAGTAATATCGTGATATATCAATTAGGTTAAATATGACACGATGTTATACTTTTGTTATGCGTCATCTACAGTACAAGTGTATATAAAAAAAATCCCCTCTTTTGAAAACATTAGCAAAAAACGATGTTTCATGTTATAAATATTAGGCAAAAAATACAGCAATTAGTTTCAGCGGGACGAAAACTATTGATGAGATCCCTTAAGAAACAAGTTATTATGGTTTCTTTGTAAAGAGGGAATTTATTTTGATACACCCTGTATACAACGCATAACATTCCGTCACATACCTCTGTATAAAAAAACAGTCTTCCGCTTTCGAAATTTTAATATATTTTGTCCGCTGTTTTTATAGGGGATGAATATTTCGCATACTCGGGTTATTCTGTTATATTGGTGATGACGATGTGTTTTATTACCAACTCCCACGTCGAGTTTGCAATATAACTTCATTACGTTAGAATTCTTTTGAATTGGGATGAAATAGGATTTAGTAGGCTTTCAAAATGGTTTCGATTCGTTCTACTTGATATCGTTCCACATTTCAAAATTAGTTGGTAAAAGTTCCCAATGCGATTTTCCGAAAGAACAATGACATGTTGCTGCTTATTTTGAAAACATTATTTTTAATTGAAGCTCGTAAATTTTCATCCTTGCATTTTATCTGCAAAAGCCAAAAAGATTCAAAGATATCAAGAAAAAAGCACACACCTCTCTCTCTCTCTCTAACTTTGTGTGGTTTTTCTAAAAAACATTCTACTGCATAAAATAGTCATAAACACGTGCATCTAAAACATCAGTATTTATTAGTAAACAATTCCCCGTTTGTTTGTCTTGTCAGTAGACTTGCACTGGATGTAAAGCGTTCTTCCTCTCTTCCATATATCACCTATTGACCTTTGTTGCTATACACCTGGTTTCTCTTGTAATACCCATTTTAGATATTATTGTTTGTTTACTTAATGTTTATTATCATGGTATCAATTAGCGTTGTAATCACACCCAGACATTTTCTCTTAAGGCACCGCTAATCCGTATTACATAAAAGATTCTTTTGTAATGGTTCTCTACGTTGTCGTACTGCCATTTTTATTCGTTGAGCATCCAATGACGTATATGTATTCCCAGGAGGCGCAGCTCCTTGCGTCCAAGCCTTGGCGAGGAGTCAACAAATACAGGGTTGCCACTACTCCTAAAATCTCCTCGAATCTCCTCAATTTTGAAATATATTTCCTAAAAACTTTCCCGCCCGCTTACAACTCCTTTTTGCACCATACAGGATTGTATCGAAACCATGGGTTTAGAATGGGTAATATTTTTTTGATCACTCTTTAGAGTGCTTTTCACCAGTGCCACTATTAAAAATTCACATTTTATTTAGATTCGCCTCATAAAATAAGTGATATACAAGCTAAATGATCATCAACTTTCGAAATGTTTCTCTCTGTGAGTTTCGAATTCTTGAAACGTGCAAGGGTAAGTCAAGTTGGTACTTTATGGATGACGCTCTTACTAGAGATTGTTTTAACCTCGGAGTTTCGGATTCTTGAAACGTGCAAGGATGAGCTAAGTTAATACTTTATGGATAGTGCGCTCACAATATTGGCTTAGCCTGGGAGTTTCGGATCCTTATGCACGATTGCGCAAGGATCAGCCAAGTTTGTACTTTTTTATTGATGGCGCCCTCACTAGAGATTGTTTTAACCGCTCTCCTCACAAATAGAAACTCCTAAAAACAACAATATTTCCCACTAGGCAAGGACTTGGTAAGTGGCTTTTCGGAAACTTTTGTAGTCTGCTTATTACGAGATGGAATTGTCTATACACTAATCTATTTTTCTCGAGGTTTATGAAAGACAACCAGTATAAGTACATAGTTTTCTATGAGCAGTTAGTTTCCTCATGTCTTTCAAAAGCTATGGTATCCTCTACATTCTCGTCATAGCAGGTCTGTGACCTGGACTTATACTTCCTTTATACATATTATGTAGCACACAATGAGAAACGTTCTTTTAGAGGTATGACGACGGCGGTTATAAATACTACTGTATGAAACTTGCAGGTCCACTCCTTGAAAGTAAGAAAATTTCTTTTATCCTTTAGTTTCCATTTGAAACAGTATGGCAGGAACGCAGCGCAGCGTATTTAGAACGTAGCCAACCGTCAGATGGAGTCTCTTTTGAATGGTTATGATTCCCGTAATATGTTCATTCAATTTCAAGGTTTTTGATTTCTATGAAAGAGAACTTACTATTTGGTAATGATAGTAATGCTGTGTGTATATACAGGGATTCAAATGTTGAGAGGTTTCTAGAGTTTCAATTCATGTTCACTTGTTAAAACCTCATAAAATAGACTGGAAGAACGAGGCATTTGAGGAAATTTGCCTCGATTTTACAAACAAATCTAAGAGACTTTTCTATAAAAGAACGACTGATCATGAATTGAAACATTTTTGCAGTTTTCAGCGGCGTATTTAGAACATAGTCATGCCTCTGCCAAGGAGTGTGATTGACAATTAAAAGGTTATCATAGCTGTTAAAAAGGACTCTCCCTCTACATCTGATGTGTGTAAACTGTGTTCTAAATACGACGCTGGTTTTTACCAAACTTAGATTGGTGATAACATCTGGTTATTCAGGACGAGTTAAAACTCTCGCTTCCTTCTCCTGCTTTGTAGATTTTTTTTCTTACTTTTTTTTTAATTCTCTTGTGTTTGTTGTTAATATAATCACTGTGATTATATAACCTAACAAGTACAGTTAAATTTTTATCTTCGTCTAAAAATATTTGGATATATATTTTTCCACAAAACCTGGCTTTAAAGAGAAAACGTGACCTTATGGTTTTGGGTCTTTTGACGCCCGTATGTACGTACGTAAACCATGATGTAATCATAACAAGACAACATTAGTTACACTCGTGTTTAAAAATAGTCAGTAAAACCTTGTGCTCTTGTTTTGTGTTCGTAGGCTTTGATATTCAAATTTTACCAAAAACATTTAAAAGTCTCCAATTGTTAAACAGGGACGGTTGTATGATGATCACTGATGTGTCAAAATGAGTAAGTCTCTGGCTCACCCTGTATTAAAAAAAATGTATTCATAATATTTGATGTGAAAACTTCACCTTGTACCTTGGGTGACCTTGTTTTCTTTTATCGTGTTTTTGTTCTTAACGGCACAAAGTGATATAACGTCAACGACGCATTTAGAACATAGTCATACACATTCACACATCAGATGGAGAGTCTTTTTAATTTTTTAATGGTGCCTTTAAATTGTTAATCACCCTCCTCAGCAGAGAAGCATGACTGTGTTCTAAATACACCGCTGAACGTCATTCGCCTTTATAGATATGAAAATAATTAGCAAAACGGGCTAATGGAAACCATACCATATCACTTACATTCTTTAATAAGTCACGTGACATCGAACCATTATGTTATTAATACCTATTTAGTGGACAGAAATTAAAGTATGAAATGGTTGCAATAACACAACAGCATGTACCGAGCGCGTATAATGGATTATCTTTCTTTTAGATCTGCTTATAAAACAAGATGATATCTCAGTGAGCAGATTGTTTCAGGGACTATATATAAATATTCGGTACTCTTGGAAGGACAGTTTAGTTTATTTTGAGAGATAGCAGAGCGAAGAGGAAACACTTCACAAACACTCGTGTCAAAAGAGAAGCTTGAGAGAGAGAGAGACGATAAGAGAACGGACGGAAGTTCACCAACTGTTTGAGAGGACATCCCTGTCGAACAAAGAGGTCGGGTATCAAGCTATCGCACTCGGTCCTGGAAGAAAATTTTGGGGCACTTCTGAACAAAAAAGACTATAAACCAACGAAAAAAAAAGGACCATTCACTAAAGAAAGGTCAAGATGAATTCAATGCATGCAGCAGCCATTTCAATAACGCACAATAACAGTGACTCTAACCTGAAGCGCAGATCCTTAAAGAGTCTGGACACTATCCACAGAGGCGATAAAACACCTTTGAAACGATCAAGAAAACGCACTTCGGCTATCGATAGCCCAACCGATTTGTTGCTCGACTCGCAGAAAGACGATTTATTGTCCGTGTCGTGTGAGGATAAGAAGGATTGTAGTCTGGTGTTACACGAAGAACAGTTTGTTTTGCGATACAAAAACACGAACGCTACAGTGCGATATCTGTACGATAAGAAAGAAACATTCAAGGTCGCGTTGGAGCTGTTCAATCGAAGTCATTGCTATTTGGAGAACGGGGCCTGGCAAAGCGGGGGCTACTTCTTCGAGTGTAAAGGAGCGATCAGGGTCGTTCAAAGAATGTGTACGAGATGTCGGGATGTTGATAAGCCCAGGACTAAAACCGATCTGTATTACGTAGATTTAACAGAGCGACATCGCGAGCGCACTGTTTATTGTCACGGGTGCATGGGTAAAATTTTGTGTCAGGAAGTCGGCGTGAACTATAAACGCATTCAGAAACAATTGACAAAATTGAGGAGACGCCAACAGTCTGGAATCTACATTCTGAGTAGAGGTAACCAATGAAATTGGTGCGTTTTGAGGAATTGACCAATCAAGAAAGAAGCGCAGCCGGCTGCCTGATGATTGCAGAAGACTGGGATTTACAAAAAAACAGTGAAGCATCATTTTGGACCATACATTCGAAAAAAACTAAAAAGACAATTAAGAAAATTAGATGCGAATTTATTAATTAATCAATAAAACAAGATCATAGGAATAATATTGCCTACTATAATACTTGAATTGTAATAGCCGCACGTTTTCGATTTTTTTTTGTTTCGTATTTTTTCTTTGTAAAAAGAAATTGAAGAGAAATCCAGTTATCTGGTTTTCAAATTTTTAAAAGCAGTCTATTCCCTAGCCTGGATACCATAAGCATTCCCATAATATTTCTACATAATAAGAGTGTTTTCACCCTCGTTTTTATTTACATTCCATGCATATGTTTTTTCGGCCAGCTAAGCTGTTATATATTCATAAAACTAATGTTTTTACAACTCTGTGATTTCTCAATGCCTTATTAAACATCTATGGTGGAGATTACTCTCCTAATGAGTTGATATTAGAATGTGTTTTCTGATTACTTTGATGATTGCCTCTAAAGCTTGCTATATAATAAGGTCTCGTTAAAGTCAGGCCATTTAAAATAATCACTTTAGGACGTTAGGGATCTTATTAAAGTTCAGGTGCATCAAAACTTAACAATTAGTTGGTATTGCCTGTAACACAACGCAATATTGCAAATCCTATAAGTAGAGTTCAGCTGTTGCAGGATTTGGACTGTTGTGAGTTCGAGAAATTTCTTTGAAGCTACTTGCTCGATTAGAGAATAAGAATAAGAAAAAAGAGCGGTACGCCAAACTAGAAGTTGTTTATTGCAAAACTAGAGAGTTTTAAATACAGAACAGATCTTATTAAGGGAGGTTAGGAATTCCCGAATTAATCATTATGACGTCATAAACCGAGTTACTAACTCGGAAATTCTATTTCATATAAAATTCTCGAGTTACTAACTCGAAAAATATATTTCAAATAAAAATCTCGACTTAGTTATACTCGGAAAATATATTTCAAATAAAATTCTCGAGTTACTAACTCGGAAAATATATTTCAAATAAAAATCTCGACTTAGTTATACTCGGAAAATATATTTCAAATAAAATTCTCGAGTTATATTCAACTTGAAAATTGATAAAAACAAAAGGTATTACACTACCCCCTGATTAGGAAATAGGGACGCAGGGCTTAATAGCCATCCCGTCTAATAATCTGGGGGTAATAATGTCTTATTTTGAAAACGTTTATCAATTTTCAAGTTGATTCTAATAACTCGAGATTTTTTTTTGAAATATAATTTCCGAGTAACTAAGTCGAGATTTTTATTTGAAATGTATTTTCCGAGTTACTAACTAACTCGGTTTATGACGCCAAAATGCTTAACTCGGGAATTCCGAACCTCTTATTAAGGCGAGTATGATGTCTTGTGTACGCCTTGTTGAAATTTGTTACTCCTGCGAGGCTCAAGTACATAACTACGAGGCTAATCATGGGAATCTACGAATAAACGGTATTTTGGGAAAGGTCTATTGAGGTTCTTAGTTTCTACGCACATTCAAATTTTCCCCGTACGGAACTTAAAAGTTGAGTCGTGTGAGCAGGTTACGTTACTCTCTGTTCAGTTTTCTTTGTGCGAGGCAATACCCTAGGGACGAAATTGAAAGGAAAAAAGTCATTAGAGCTAAAAAGTAATTTATAAAATCATTTCTTTGATTAATTTACATAATAAACTATATTTTAGTTGGTTGTCCAAGTTAAGATTTGGGCGAATCCCAAAAACAAATAAACTTTTCTTCGTATAAGTTTTCGTCCATCGATTCCTATAAGATTAAAGAGATAACATAACATTAATCTAGCCAAAATGAATGAATGCACTTATTTTCTCGATGTTTGAAACGAGTAAATATTTGAAAGTATGGAAATTAAAAAGTTAAAAGTTACTCTACAACGTTGTGTGTACATGCGAACGAACCACAGATTAAAATGAAAAGTATATGGTTCAATGTGATCTGATGACATGTAACATTAATTATAGTCATTGGTCGAGAATAACATTGTTGTTTGATACAGGGTGGCCCAGTGAAAATGATACCGGTGCCTGTGTAAATATCTAATTTGATACCGTGCCTGAATCGTTTGGAGATGCTATAACTATGATACACACATGCACACTAATCATACTAATCATAGCTATGTCATCGAGCATGGTTCACAAAAAATACTGTCCTTTGAAATTCGAATTCAAAAGAAATTGTAAAACAATGAAATATTTCTAACGAGTCCTTAACGACTCGCCTTTTATTGTAATACCATATTTGGAACAGTATAATTGTGAATCACACTGTAAAAAACTTAAAAAGCAAAAAATTGTCCAGTTTAATCACATTTGTCAATTGTGCTGACACTACTGATGATGTCATCAAATGCTATTTATCAAGCGCACCAGTAAACAACTTTGTTCCCAACCTCGTTCTTATACAAAGGGTTTACTCACCCAAATGACGTCACTTTCAGCCACTACCCAGCACAGTAGAACCAGCATGAGGCTAAAATATAAAAAATAAAACATTTCTTCACATGTCGCCTAAGTTTTAATGTGTTTTTTAAGACACCCTGTAGGTTACGCGAATGTCTATTCAACATACTGTAAATGATCGATTTAACTTCCGGGACGCTTATTCAAATTTAGATATTTTGAGGGGGGGGGGCGCTTAATCGAAAAGTGCTCTAAGTCTTTTTTTATTAGATGCTCGTATTTTCGAAATGTTTAACTTTAAGA
The DNA here is from genome assembly GCA_036023255.1 of Mitrocomella polydiademata. NCBI lineage: Eukaryota > Metazoa > Cnidaria > Hydrozoa > Leptothecata > Mitrocomidae > Mitrocomella > Mitrocomella polydiademata. The sequence goes on from JAYRBV010039344.1 coordinate 17,941, forward strand.
AGGCTGTGGCTATAGTTTTGCATCCAAATAACCAGCCAGAGGTACTCATTTGAGGTTGAGCTAATAGAAATACCTCGCTCATAAGGAGGGGGCGCTTATTCGAGAGTATTTCTTTCTTCTTTATCAAATTTCCGTATTATATGTATTATCATCCATTTCAAGGTATGAAATTTTCACTGTAAGAAAATATTAATTTTGCATCCTCACGAAATTCTATTTGTGGACCTGGTAACCTGATAACCGCAAAAAGTGCATACCTCATAGTATGTAAGCTTACCTTTTTGAGCCAGTAGTGAATTTTTCTCAGTTTGTTATGTTCAATCTCTACATTAATAACTTTATAAAGGTAACTGCACCTATCTCGACATGCTTCTATATTCTCGACCGCCTGATTTCTCGGTAACGAGTGATCAAAGATATATAAATTTGTTCACTTATTTAGCAGGACGTAAAGGCCTATACAACTCTTTTTTAATTTTTAACAACTCGCTACCGAGAAATCAGGAGGGTTAGAACCAAGTCGAGAATACGAGCTGCAGTAACCTTTACTTATATTCTTATGTTGTTGTTGTTGTTAATTATCAAATATTCTCACTTACTTCCTTTAAAGTAGTAAAAACCTTTCACTTACTCTTGCATCTTCCAATGTGTCTCAGTTCAACCGTTTTTTTACAAGCCGCATTTTGCAAGCTACATAAACTGCCATATGTTGACCCATCAGTGCCACAATGTCGCTTCCACTGTTCCCTTGAGCAATCTTTTAAACAGGAGGCTTATCAAAGAAAAAGAATCGTTCCATCATAACACCCTTACAACGCAAGAGCCTGCTATTTTTGAACGTTCCACAAAAACCGAAAATCAGTTTCCTAATTCGCAAAAAAATAAATCCCGCATTTGAAACAACAAGAGGTTTATAGAAGCATCATATTAGTATTTTTTCTATGTGAACCAGAAGAAAAAGGACATTACGCATGTTACGCACATTACCTTGTTCTCCTTAATTTTCGCGGGTTTTTAATTTCGCGAGGGCAAAAAAAAACGTGTTTACAGGTTTTTAATTT